>CAUYPK010129315.1:0-35350 GCA_963574355.1 Loris lydekkerianus | reverse complement strand
TGGATACTTTTTCTTCCATTCCTGAGATACTTTGCTAAGAAGAATATGTTCCAGCTCCATCCATGTAAACATGAAAGAGGTAAAGTCTCCATCTTTCTTTAAGGCTGCATAGTATTCCATAGTATACATATACCACAATTTGCTTGTCCATTCGTGGGTCGATGGACACTTGGGCTTCTTCCATGACTCAGCAATTATGAATTGGGCTGCAATAAACATTCTGGTACGGATGTCTTTGTTATTTTGTGACTTTTGGTCTTCTGGGTATAAACCTAGTAAAGGAATTATAGGATCGAATGGCAGGTCTATTTTTAGGTCTCTAAGTATTCTCCAAACATCCTTCCAGAAGGAACGTAGTAGTGTGCATTCCCACCAGCAGTGTAGAAGTGTGCCCTTTCCTTCACATTCACGCCAACATTGCTGGTTTTGGGATTTTGTTATGTGGGCTACTCTTACTGGGGTTAGGTGATATCTCAAAGTAGTTTTGATTTGCATTTCTCTGATGATTAAGGATGGGGACCTTTTTTTCATGTGTTTGTAGATTTTGCGTCTGTCTTCTTTAGAGAAGTTTTCAAAATATAGATATATTTTTTTATTAAATCATAGCTGTGCATATCAATATGATCATGGGGCATTATACACTAGTTTCATAAACACCGGTCTACATAGCCTTCCTGGCGTTTTTTTAGTTGTTGTGCCAAGACATTTACATTCTACATTTACTAAGTTTCACATATATTCAGTTTTCAAAATATTAAGGAGGTACAAATGTTTTAGGCTACATGGATCATTTTTGTAATGCTTTTGAGTCATGGCTATAGGTGTGCCCATCACCCAAATGGTGTTCATAGTACCCATTAAATTCCCCTCCCCCTATAAATTACTGGGAATCAGTAATTCATCAAACCATGTGAATCTTGATCCATGTAGGGGGTTTATCTCTGAATTCCTATGGGTTATGTCTTTTTGCTAATGCAGCCTAGTACCATATCTACTGATTTTTAAATAATTTTTTATTACAGAGGTGATATGTATCTAATACACGTATGTATGTATGTATGTGTGTGTGCATGTTTTCTATGTTTAGAAAATGCAGATAAGAAAAAAAATTAATTCTATCTTTAACTGATAATGTTATAATATAAACATTATATATTTTGTACCAATATTAACTTATTTAAAAATTAATATATATTTTTTAATTTCAAATTAGTGTTAGTGTACATATAATTAGGTTATATTGTTTGTGTTTGTAAGATACAGTCTGAGTTGCATTTGAGTCCTTCACCCAGGTAGTGTGTGATATATCCCTACATTGTACCCTTTAGGTGGTAACTTACCAAGCCCCCTCCCTGCTTCTTGAATTTAACTGAGTTTTTCTCTCATGCGGGCCTGTAGTTGTTGATCTACTAGTTTCAACTTAATATTGGGTACATGAGATGTTTGATTTTCCATTTTTGAGATACTTTATTAAGAGAATGTTCTCCAAACCCATCCAGGAAAATACAAAAGAGGAAATACAGAAGATGCAGTCTCCATCATTTTTTATAGCTGAATGATATTCCATGGTATACATATACCACAGTTTATTAATCCATACTTTGTTGATGGGAACTTGGGCTGTTCCCACATCTTTGAAATTGTGAATTGAGGTGCTGTAAATATTCAAATGAAATGCCCTTATGACAAAATTACTGTTTTTCTTCTGGGTAGATACCTAGTAATGGGATTGCAGGATCAAAAGGAAGGACTAGTAGACCTTGAAGATTCTTCATACTTTCCAAAAGGGCTATATTAGGGCAGTGCCCATAGCTCAGTGGGTAGGGCGCCAGCCATATACACTGAGGCTGGCAGTTTCAAATCCAGCCTGGGCCAGCTAAAAAACGACAATGATAACTGCAACAACAACAACAACAAATAGCCAGGCACCTGTAGTCCCAGCTACTTGGGAGGCTGAGGCAAGAGAATCGCTTGAGCTCAAGAATTTGAGATTGCTGTGAGCTGTGACACAATGGCACTCTATTCAGGGCAACATAGTGAGACTCTGTCCCCCCAAAATGGGGGGGGGGGGCTATATTAGTTTGCAATGGTACCAGCAGTGCATATTGGGGTCTCTCCACACCCCCAACATTTGTAGCTTTGGGACCTTGTGATATGGGCTATTCTCATTGGGGTTTGGTGATATGTCAAAGTGGTTTTTATTTGCATTTCTCTGATGTTTAGGATGATGGGCATTTTTTCATGTGTTTGCTGGCCATTCATTTGTCCTTTTGGGAAAAAATTCTGTTCATGTCTCTTGCCCAATGATTAATGTGGTTGTTTGATATTTTCTTGTTAATTTGCTTGAGTTCTTTATAAATTCTGGTTTATTATCCCTTTGTCAGATTCATAACATGCAGATATTTTCTCCCATTCTGACAGTTTTCTATTTGCTTCATTGATTGTGCAAATTTTTAACTTGATCAGGTCCCATTTATTTATTTGTATTATTGCTGATGGTGTCATCTTCATAATTTTTTCACAAGGCTGATGTTGTAAAATTAATATAGTTTTATAACTTTCCTAAGCTTAATACATTCATTGGTATCTTTCTATGTCATGAAATATTCTTTCTCAGCATATTTTTATTCACCTATTAATTGGACATTATTTTTTTTTCCATTTCTCACCAGTATAAACAGGTAGAGTACACATGCCTATTATGAAAACTTCCTTTGTATTTGTGATTATTTTGCTAAGACAGTGCTTTTCTTTCTTTGTTTTTTGTTTTTGAGACAGAGTCTCAAGCTGTCCACCTGGGTAGAGTGCCATGGTGTCATCATAGCTCACAACAACCTCTAGCTCCTAGGTTCAAGATATCCTCTTGCCTCAGTTTTTTCTATTTTCTTTAGTAGAAATGGGGTCTCGCTCTTGCTCAGACTGGTCTTGAACCCATGAGCTCAAGCAATCCACCCACCTCAGCAAGATGTGGGTCTTAACCATCTGCATCAAAATTGCTTGCCATGGTATTTTTAATACAGATACCAACAGTTGACATGAGTCTAAACTGATATACATTAATGAGGATAACACTAGCTACTGCATGTAGCAATCAAACAGATCTTATTTATTGTATATAACAGTCTAATACTGGTTATTTTGATAGTTAAATGGGTGGGTGGCTTTCTTTCTCATGGAGATTTAGGGAGCCAAGTGTTTTCTGTCATGTGCCTCAGCCATTCTTAAGGTCCCTGGACGCCTCTGCAGAGAGATAGAAGGTAGGAAAAGAGAAAGAGCACAAAGTCACAGCCACATCTTATTTTTGGCCTAGAAATACATTATCTCTGCATCCCATTAGCAAGACCAAGTGCCTCCAGCACCATGCAAGGGATGCTCGGAAATGCACTGCCACTGCTCACTGGCTAAAACTTAACTGCATCCTATCAGAGAGGTAGCAGGACTTTTGGTAGACAAATGTCTGCTACATTTGGTGAAACTATCTTGGAAAGCAATTCGTCAATATCCAAGTTTAATGTGACAAAGCAATTCCATTTTTAGGTGTTTATCCTACACAAATTCTCATGTAGGTGAAAAGAAGGGTATCCATAATAGAATGATCATTGTCTTATTCATAATTTTAAAATGTGAAAATTATCTAAAATTTGTATCCTTAAATGTCCATAGTGGTTAAATAAATTGCAGTATTTCCATGCATGCTGTAGAGCTTTTAAAATATGAGATAGGTTGAAAGATACAAAGGGTGGCCATAATATATGTCATTGTGTCAAAAAGACCCAGAACAGTATGTCTCATGTGATTGCCCACATGGATTGGGGGAAGGAAGTAGAAGATGGAGCTCTTCCCAATTTTTTGATTTTTTTATTACTTGAACTTTTAAAAAATAAGACCAAATTATATAACCATTTTCAAACACCAGAAGAAATCTGGAGTTCATAAAAGCTTCACAGTGATTCTGATAAACTGCCAAGGTTGAGACCACAGCCTTAGGATAAATTTCTAAAAGTGAAATTACTATGTCAAAGGGATGAAAAATGTTAAGGTTCTTGATAAGAATTGCCAAATTGTCCTCTAGTAATGTACCAATTCACATTCCCACCAGCAATGTGTATAAAGCTCATTCCATCATCAACGTGGAGTGGTATAAAGTGTTTTAATCTTTGCCAGCTGGAGAAATGAAACATGGTATATTTGCTTTACTTCAACAGAAGCACTGGTGTGTTGCATTTGATTCTCTTCAGAAGATATTCTGGCCCATCTATCTCCCTCTTGAATTGTGTAGATAGATTCATCCCCCATATCTAGTGCCAAAAATCATAAAAATCACTTTGGGAACTTGTTAAAAATGTAGATCTCCAGCCCCCCTTCCAGTTCTGACCGAGCAGGGGTTTAGGAATGTGGCTGGGAGAGGTAGGATTCAGGGAGTTTGCAATGCAGAGAGGCATCCCAGGCGGGAGCATCAGAAGGAAAAAAGAGCAAGGGTGGATTCAGAAGATGGGTATTTTGTGTTCCTAGAATAGACCCAGTGCTCACTTGTTGCCGTGTCCTCTGCCCAGGCTGCAGTCCCCCTCTCCTCCCACCATCCATCAAGTCCCAGCGCACCTCCTGCTCTGCGTGGCATCAAAACCCCTATCGATTTTTTCCCTCTTCAGCGCTCCTCCAGGACTTAGTGTCCAAACAACTCATCCTGACACTTAATCACACACTGCAATTACTTTAGATAAATGAGAATCAACTTACAGTAATAAAGATAAAGTCCAATGAAAGTTGTAGAAGTATTATTTTAGGATAAGAAGAAATGCCCAAGGATAGCCTGGAAAATAATCCCGCAATAAATTATATTTGTGTAGACATTAAATTGGCAGCAGTGGCAATGCTTTAGAAAGTGAAATTTGAAGTCAAGACAGCCTTAAAGAATAGAAAGCAGTGCTTCTCTGCTGAAATTAGAGGCTACTTTCTGTCTTCCAAACTGGTAAATAGTAAAAAGCCTTGATGCCACTACTTGTAGGTTGTAGGCTGAGCAACTCAGGCAATTCTTATGATCAGACACGTTTAGGAAAGAATGCCACTCAATCAGTGTTTTCAACATTATCCCTTTTTTAGAATCCCTAAAGACACATTAGAAAATTAGCCAGGCTCAGCCCTACTGCAGAGATTCTGTTACAAGTGGATTATTTTTAAAGCTCCTTATGTGATTATGAGCCAAGATTGAGACTCATTGTCCAAAGTAATGCCAAACAATCGCATGTAGATTTCACAGATGATATAGGTCATCGTTCTTGACCATTGCAACAGGAAGGATGTGTGAGTTGCTTTTTTAGTGGAAGTGATAGATTCATAACAACTTATATCTACTATCCATCTTAAGCCTCTTGTCATTTCTGAGAAGTCTGTCAGAGTAAATTTACTTTTGGTCATTTATTCACTCAACAAGTGTGTTTGGGGAGATTCTCTGTCAGGGGCACTTCTAATGTTGGCACACAACAGGCAAGACAGAGGTGTCCTCTGAACTTGATGTGTGCAGTCTATAAAAGAGGACAGAAATTAAGCAAACAATTGCAAGTTACTACACTGGGGCTGAAGCTTCAAGTGGGCTTCAGTGAGGTCTTGCCTTAAACAAAAGTTCATATGCACATACCATACCCAAAATATTCTACCTTTGTTTAAATTGTATGCAATATGCTTCAAAAAGAAAACTTTTCTAAGTCTATAAGGTTATTCCTTCTAATTTATTGTAAACCTACACTGATTTTATTAGAAGATTATTTTCTAGGCTACTGGGTGTTTTTTTTCTGATCTGAAATAACATTTCTGAACTTTCCTCAGGCTGTTTTATTTTTATAACTACGCTTATTCTTCTTTATCTAAACTTTAGCTTGCAAAGTAATTGCATAGCAGCAAGACCAGCTGAGGGGCATGAAAGTGTTTGGAATACAGTGGGTCATGTGATTCTGTAGAGAAGGTGGTACCACATCATAAGTCTAAAAGCATTGTATTATCAAACCATTTCCTTCTTGGCAGCACCAACGGGACAGAGGGTACATGCTTCACATTGGGAATGAAAACAGTGAAAGGGTACCATTAACTCTGTCAGTCATGGCCTTTACCAAAGCATTTCATGCCGTGAGTAGAGTACATTGCAGGCAAAAGCAGTCTTTCTGACAATCCCACAGCATTCAGAGTTTTTTCCATGATCATAAGGCTTATTTCAACCAAATGCTCTTGACTTGTACCTTACTCCTGTGAGAATTAAGTAGTGCTATGTAATAGGTGCAATCTTATCTGATCTTTTTCAAGTTGCTCTGCTAGAGTAGTCAACAAAGGACCTAGTATAGTAAAATCTCTGTAAGTTGGTCACCCATGGGTCTGTAAGAAACTAGGCAACACATGGAGGTGGTCAGCATAAGGAACTAGGCCTGGTGTACTGATACGTACATGTGGTACATGCCAGTCTGTGAAAATTAGGTCAATTTAAAGAGGTGGTCAATGTAGGGAGATGGTCAACTATGGAGGTTCTACTGTATTTAAAACCAAAGTACATTTTTTTTTTTTTTTTTGAGACAAAGTCCTACTATGTGGCTCTTGGTACAGTGCCATGGCATCATAGCTCACAGCAACCTCAAACTCTTGGGCTTAAGCAATTGTCTTGCCTCAGGCTCCCAAGTAGCTAGGACTACAGGCACCCACCACAACACCCGGCTATTTTTGTTGTTGTTGTAGTTGTCATTGTTGTTTAGCTGACCCAGGGTATCAAACCCACCACCCTTGGTGTATGTGGCCAGTGCCACAGCCTCTGTGCTATGGGCACCAAGCCCAAAGTATATTTTTAAACACCCCCCAAATTGATATATATTGATGAATATAATTCTGCCTTAACATATACAAGAGGATGCACAGATTATCAAAGATTACTTCAGTGTCTGTGCATTGGTAGAAGTCAGTATTTCTGAGGACTAAGGTCACTTACCAGCCCAGATACAAAGACACTTAATTGGCCTAAGCCCCTCATTGGAAACAGGAAGCTGTAAGCTATTGTAATTTTTGCTCCAGTGGGAACAACAGTCTGTCCGACTGCACAGGTGAGTAAGGACTTAAGGAAATGCTATTGAATTAAGCTTTTGGAGATTCTAGTAAGATAACATCAAGATCAATGCAGATGTTTTCAAAATAGTAGTTCTTCAAGGCACTGAAGAATGGTTGACAGGCTGTCCCACACAAATGAACAGGGCAGAGGGACAAGTGGGTGCTGGAATCTACTAATACCCATCTTATGAAGCTGTGTGCCCAGCACAAAACCTGCCTAGGTTGCTTTACTATAAGTTGCATTAAGGCACCATATGGTTCTCTTTAATCCCCTGTCTGTCTACAAGCCCTGGCCCTCCTCAGCTGAAACTTACTCAGTTTCTCAAACACCTGGTTCAGTGTTGTCTATGAACCTGAGAATGGAGGCAAGACATGCCCACCAGCTAAGAGGGCACTAGTTAGAAGAAGGTAGATCCCAGGGTGGTATGGCAACCACTCCAGAGGCTGCTGAAGCACAGTGACTTGGGAGCCCATCCAGCTTCAGGCCTTTATATGCATAGCTGGGGAATTGCTTCACCTGCAGGCCAGAAGCAGTGAGGATGGAGTTGCCCTTACTACTTCAGTGAGGTCTCTGTGGGTTAGGAGGCTGTTGTGCTCTTACTTTACAGAATTCTTAGGAGCACAGGGTGCAAGCACCTAAGTAAAAGACCCTCCTTGTGCTTAGTTTGGAATGAAATCTGGAGTTCCAACTGGCCTTAAAAAAAGGCCCCCTGCCTGAAGTCAGGAAGGAAAACTAAAAGGCAACACAGAATAAATCTGACTCCTCCATCAGAGCCATCAATCACAATTTTTTCATTGAACCCTTTTCTAACCTCCAAAGAATAATTATCTTCTTCTCTGAGATTTGAATAATAGCTTTGTTCATACTACTAACAACATAGTATGAACAAAGTATAATCAGTATACACACTAACAAAGGAGACCTCTCATGACTATTTACAGGTCTGTGTTTTCTGATAGCTTGCAAGTTTTTGAGTACCAAGTTGCATTAAGGCACCATATGGTTCTCTCTAATCTCAGGAATCATTTTGACAAATGGGCTCTTGGTGAACTGATTATCAACAAATTTACCTGGAAGCAGAAATATATCTCAACTCTGGATCCCTAAAACCTAGCACAGTATCTATCACACAGTAGATGCTCCATAAGTATTTGTAGAAGTGAAAAGTGACTAATTTAAAAATTCTTTTTATAAAAGTAATGCACTTCCATGTTTCCTATAAAAAATCATAATACAGAATATAGTGGGGAGGACTAACAATTTTACCTTTTTATAATCACATAAACTAATGTATGTGAGAACATCAGTTCTGAAAACAAAAAATAACAATAGCAAAGATGACAACACATAAAAATAAAAGCATCTGAAATTTTGTCTGTGAGGGTGGGACCATACCTTCGCACTCCCCCAACAGAGCATTATGTGACTGCTAACCTGGATTAGAAGCAGAGCTCCACCCTTTCTATTCTCATACTTGCTGTCACCCCACTCCAGAGGAAACCTCTGATCGTGGTGGCCTGTAAGAGTCATGATCACTGCAGTGGCCTTGGGGCAAGTGAAATATTTTGGCAGGAGAGCCCCAGTGCTTTGCTTACAGACAAAAATGATGTCATATGTGATAAGATGTGTCACGATGGTGTTCTCACTTGAAGTAACTTCATATTTCTAATAAATGCTCAGCTGAAAAATATTCAGAGAATGGAAAACACGAGTTATGCAACTGAGAGTTGTGACTTCCTGTTAAACTTTACGGAGGAGGTGAGAACAGAACAGTAAGAGAGAAACTACACTTATACACTGCTTTTCTGAAATATCATTTCTTCCTTTGCTTTCACCACTATTGTGTACTGTGTGCAGAGTGTCCTACCTTATCTGTTTATTACACTGTATGCATAAGCATCTTAGAAAAAATCCTTTGTACCTGTGGCTCATGCCTAATCTGTGAAAATTAGGTCAACTGGAGGCGGTCAGTGTAGGGAGGTGGTCCACTCTGGAGGTTCTCCTGGAATATGTGTGCAACAGATAACCAGCAAAACTTATTTTGAAGGACATTCTGTTGATTTATGGTCTCATTGCCATGACATTGGTAAGATTTCAGGCTATTAGGCTTCTTAGGTTTTTGTTAACTTTAAAAATTATTTTAGAAGTTTGGCATTAAATATGGCAACACTTAAGGCCTGAGCTTTTCATTACTTTAATCACTGTTTACACCATCTCTATCTTAGTTCAGTTAGATAAAGTAAGTCTAGAAAGCTATCACAGTTGTAAAACAATTGTGGCTCAGACTGAGTACAACAACGGCTTCCTGTACATCGTTATCTTCCCTCAGACCACAGCTTTTCTTCAGAAACAATGTATTTTAAACATCAAATTTGACCAGCTGTAAACTTGGGGGGAACCTCCTGTCCCTGGTGGTTGAGCAGAGGGAAAAGGGATGTCAGAAATATGTGTGTACCAGCCAGCAGAAGAGTGAGACCCCGTCTTTACTACAAATGGAAAAATGGAGGCAAGAGGATCGCTTGAGCTACAGGAGTTTGATGTTGCTGTGAGCTATGGCACCACAGCCCTCACCCAGGGCGACAGAGTGAGACTCTCTCTCTCTCTCAAAAAAAAAAAAAAAAAAAAAAAAAAAATATATATATATATATATATATATATATATGTATGTATGGAAACATTTTTTTGACATAGATTGTCTTGTCTATTTATAAAATCTATAACATCTATGAAAAGGGCACTTTTTAAAAGTAAAAATTTCCATAGATTTTTCACTATACTGGTTTCTGTAATTATTTTTCCTCTATACTGTTTCCCTGGGCCTTTTTGCTAAAACTCCAGTTTGGAGCACTCTAGCAAAAAATAAATTTGGCCTTCGTGATACCTGATTGTCTTCCACGTCTCCCTGTGAAGCAAAAGTTTCTTCAAGAATCTTTTAAACTAATTCAGCCTTCCTCAAGTTTGACTAGCTTATGTAAGTTTCTGGGCCTTGTTCAGATCAAAAACTCTCTTCATTCTGGGCGGCACCTGTGGCTCGAAGGGGTAGGGCGCCGGCCCCATATGCCAGAGGTGGCGGGTCCAAACCTAGCCCCAGCCAAAAACAAACAAATACTCTCTTCATTCTGTCACGTGCAGCCCTTTCCCTTCTCATCAGTCCATTTTGAAGAAGTCCATTCTCGTTTGTCTCAAGCCCTGAACTGTGACCCTGTGATAGCTGTCAAGAGCAGAAGGGTAGCTAAGAGATAGGTGCTGAGAGAAACCTTCAAAGAAGGAAAAGATAGGGGAGAGAGGGTATGTTTGACGTTGGGCTTTCTCAGCACCCAGATCAGTTCTTGGCAAAAACTGTTGTTTAGTACGAATTTGTTGAACAAAGGTACAAAGAAAGAACAAAGGAATGGATGAATGGCATGGAGGAAGGTGAGCCAGCACTGGCTGTATACAGACAGGCAGGACCTTCATCAACAAAGGCATAGCAGGTGTTACAGGTGGACAGCACCATGTCTGTGAAGACGGGTGGGAAAGCAGCGGAGACATAAGGAGCTTAGACCAGGGCTTTGGTGGGCAATTCGTGTGGGCAGTCAAGATGGCAAGACAATGAAAATGTCCTTTGAGCAGGAGATCAGTGTGAGCCAGCAGTGGGGTGCATGCTACAAGATGCTTTTTCTTAGTATTTTCTCTACTGCATGTATAGAATTGTATATTATGTGTTTAATTCTGAGTTACACAATGATTATTACTCTCAAGAATTACCTTCAGTTTTTCTCTTATGGTTTGTCCAAAGAGCACTAGACTTGAAGACAGAGTGTCTAGGTTCTGTTTCCAAATCTGCCACTCACATCTGGGTGACCTTACTTCACCTGTGCTTGGATGTTCTCAGCTGCAGAAGGGGGTAATGGTAATGCCCCCATGGTTGTCAAAAAGTAACGGTAGAACAGCAAGAACCAAAGCTTCATTTTTCATAGATGGATTCATTGCGTCTTTTGGTTTCACGCCGTCCCATACTCTACACAGACTGGGCCACATTATTTGTTCAGATTAAACAGATATACATCCGTGTGTCCACACGTGTTCCTCCACAGGCACGTGGGCCCCTGAGCCTGATGGCGAGCACCCGCTGCTGCATGTGCTGGAACACTGAGCCAGCTGCTCCCATTTCCTCATTTCATCCTCACATCCCTGGCAGGTACTTACTTTTATTTTCCCCATTTTACATCTGGGGGAATTGAGGCTTGGGAAGGTCACACAGCTGGCCACAGTCATTTAACTAGGAGATGAGAGTTAGCACGTGGCCTATTTTTTTTAAACCAGAGCCTATGTGCAAAAACAACATACACACAGGTAATTGCCCCAAATTTTATCTTTACATTTCTATAAGAAATATATAGTTTATGATAATTCTTAACAGTCTTATTGAAGTATAATGACACACAATAAATGCATACTTAAAATATACTATCTGACAAGTCTTGACATAAGTACATATCCATGATAGCATTACCACAATCAAGGTAATGAACATATCCACCACCCCGAGAGCTTTCTCAAGCCCCTTTATACTCCCTCCTACCTCCTCCTACCTGTCCCCAGGCATACACAAATGTAGGCAATTTTTTTGGTTCCTCCTTCTCTTTAAAATATGCACAATCATATTTTATAAGTGTCTATGAAAAACCAAAAGCATTTTCATCATAATGAATAGAATTTCTTTTTGGCTTCTGTTTTTCATCTGTAATGTGGAGATAATTCCACTGCCTCCAGGGATGCCATGAGAATCAACCACAGGAAATCAGCAAAAGTGCTCAACAAACGTCGAAAAGGCCCCTTCTCTCACTAGCAGAGACACACTTGCTAATGCAATGCTAACACATGTTGGTATGAACAATTCTGATAGCTGGCAAGTGCCTTTGATAAATAGGAAAGTAAATAAACCCAATAATTTGTAATTTTCCAATAGAAACTAAGAGGTTTCTGTTTTTGCCAAGTGGAAACAGGTTTGTCACACAAACAGTTTTATTTTTCAGGTAGTTAAGTAGACATGGAAAATTCAATTAACTATTTTGTTAGTGAATCTCTATCAAATTTTAAAGGGCACATACTCAGAGGTTTAGAAATGTAGGGGGGTTTCCATGAGTGAATAGTGTTCATTTGGGCTATGACCTTTTGGCTTGTTTGATTCTGGCAGGCTTGACCACAGAATCACGGTCCCAGGACATGCACTTGTTTTCTTCTTTTAACCTATTCATTACCTGTTTTGTTAACACTAACCAAAAGGTTCCCTTTCCCAAGCAAGAAAAGTTCGTCTGCTTTTGAGCTTTGCGGACCTTGCATGCAGAGATGGATGAAGTGTAATAAGTGGTGTTTCACCCGTCCCTTTTCTTCTCCCCCCATCATTTCCTCTCCATTTCATATTTGAATTATTTGTTCTGAACACTCCAAAGTCAGCTTCTGAATCTGATTCTCAAAGCATCATTTGCATGTAAGTGAAAGAGTATTTGTTTTCAGAATAGTCATCTCTAAAGAACAACACTGTCACTAACATTGAACTTAGTTATAATGTTTACCTTATTTCTGAATAGATTCACTTATTTTCTGTTATTTCTCTGTAAGGTGAACAATAGATACTGTCTTTACCTCATCTTTGATATGCTTCATAGATTACCATAATAGTTTTCAGAGATCATAAGAGTTACTCCTTTCTGTAAAATGTGAGCATTAGTGAAACAAAGAAATGTTCTAGAGGACTTTGGGTTCTTCATCCGATAGAAATGTTGGGACTTCCCCAGATAATAAATATTTACTAAAAAACTAGATCTGTTGCTGATGTTTTCTTCCTATGACGAGCACTAGAAAACCAGGAAGGGATGTTGACCATTGGGTTAAAAAACAAAGAAATGATATCCCGACTATTTTCACTTGGCCTGGGTAGACTGAAGCCACATTTGTTGACCCTAAAAACAAAACACCACATCAAAACCAAAAAGTGAAAATGATTTAAAAGTAATAGCATGATGTCTAGGTGAACATGTTTGGGAGTTGGGTTTGTTAAAGGGAGTAGATGATGATATAATTCATGCAAAGAGCTTAGTATGGTGACACTTAGAAACTCCTCAATAAATGTTACTTATAAATTTTATCAGATCAAGAATGGAGTGTAGATGACATGTTGCTTGTTAACAGGCAGAAAAATTAAAAAGATAGGCTTGTGGGTTTTAGGGAGTAAATATACCTTGAGCACACATTGAGGTCAACTGACTAGGTTTAACCCTGGGGATAAAATAACAACTATGACACCAAAAGACTGAAACAGGAAGGCCAGTGTCTGAAGCTTTTAGCCATTTTTCATCTTATTGACCTCTCTGGGCACTGTAAGAAACATCTATATTTCATTTCATACAACCATAAATTTCTGCCAATGACAGTAAATGTGTACAGTACTTGAATTCACTACGTGCATCTATCAAGTCCAAATGTCACTTGACTGACGATCTAAATTACCAAGTATGAAACATGTCACACACACACCCCCAGACAGCAACATCTTTGCTCAGTTTGCTCGGCAGGATCTTTCTCACCTAGAGTACATCAGGAATGTCCCCTCAGAAAAATGAAGTTTCGAGTAGGTGCCTGTAGCTCAGTGGCTAGGGCGCCAGCCACATACACCAGAGCTGGTGGGTTCGAACCCGGCCCGGGCCTGCCAAACAACAATGACAACTACAACCAAAAAATAGACGGATGTGTGGCGGGCGCCTGTAGTTCCAGCTACTTGGAAGGCTGAGGCAAGAGAATCGCTTGAGTCTCAGAGTTTGAGGCTGCTGTGAGCTGTGATGTCACAGCACCCTACCGAGGGCAATGATAAGACTCTATCTCAAAAAAAAAAAAAAAATGTAAAAAGAAAAATGGGGTTTCTCTGCACATTTTAATATTCCTAACAAAAGGATGTGACCAAATTCTAAGGCCAGGCATAGGCACGCTGTCACCAGGATGCAGTCTTCTTCAGCCCCTGAAAGTTGTATGTTCACTTTTCCAGAAAATGAGTTGTTGACTCATACATTTTTTTCCCAGAAAGTTACTCGAATTGGACACACATTAATTTTTTTTCTAATGAAACACTATACCATGAAAGTTAAATAGAATTGGGAATTTTTTTGATTTGTGTTCTGCCAAGCTGGAGACATTCCCAGTACCTAGTGATTTATTTGCCACAAAAGCCACAAAAGCACAAATGAGACCCCAAGGGTTATGGATTCTTTCATAACATCCATGTTCTAATGGATGACTAATTATTTTTGGCTTGAGACAGGTTGTCAGCAAAACAGAAATTCGGAGAGCTGAAATTCTAATGCTGTTTAATTCAACTCTTAATGTTACTCATGTTTCAATGGAGGCCATAATGGCTTGACCGAAGTCCCTCAGTAGCAGAAAAGCCTGCCTGCCCAAGGTCCCCCACAGCCCCTTCCCTGACCCCTGCAGTCTTCACAGCAAGTGCCAATGACATATCCACAATCACAGATCATCCACAAAGCCCCTGTGCTGATACCAACACTGTCTTACTCTAGAAGTTTGGGGTGTTTATTTTCTACTCATATCCATGAGCAAGGATAATTAAATACTATATTTAGAATCAGGAACAACCTAACTGCCCATGATGGGGAAATGATTCCATAGATTCGTCTGGCCAAGCCAGATAATTCAATAGCGTGCATTTATTTAATGTAATTTTTGTTTTGTTTTGTTTTGTTTGGAAACAGAGTCTCACTTTATCACCCTCGGTAGAGTGCTATGGCATCACAGCTCACAGCAACCTCCAACTCCTGGGCTTAGATGATTCTCTTGCCTCAGCCTCCCGAGTAGCTGGGACTACAGGCGCCCGCCACAATGCCCGGCTGTTTTTTTGTTGCAGTTTGGCCGGGGCTGGGTTTGAACCCACCACCCTCGGTACATGGGGCCAGCACCCTACTCACTGAGCCACAGGCACTGCTCTAATGTCATGTTTTTAAAGACTATTTAATGACATGGAAAAATATTAAGTGAAATGAGTAGAATACAGTGATGTATCCTGATCTCATATGATATATATATATATATATATATATATATATATATATATATATGAAAAGTTCTTAACTGGAAGCAAATACATAAAAATGCTACTAATGCTTACATTTTCCATGTTCATATTTTACATAATGGATAGGGATTTTATTTATAACATGAAAAACAAAGAATATTTATAGCTGCAGGGACCATCCCCGTTTTTTAAAAACAACACATAAGCATGTGTACGTGGGTGGCGTGTGTCCCATCCACTCTTGACTCTGGCTTGAGTAGGACAATGTAAAAACTTAGGCTTTTATTCTGAAATGAGAAGTCATTGGTGGATTTGGGGTAGGGAAATAGAATGACCCAATATAGGTGGGTTTTGTTTTTTGAGACAGAATCTCACTCTGTTGCTCAGGCTAGGAGCATGGAAACAACCCAACTCACGGCAACCTCAAACTCCTGTGCTCAGATGATCCTCTCCTGTCTCCGGCTCCCAAGTAGCTGAGACTACAGGTGCTCCCCATGACATCCAGATAATTTTTTCTATTTTTAGTGGAGACAGGGTCTCTCTCTTGCTCTGGCTGGTCTGGAACTCCTGAGCTCAAAGGATCCTCCTGCCTTGGCTTCCTAGAGTGCTAGGATTATAGGCATGGGCCCTGCACCCAGCCTCAATGGAGGTTTCAATAGCATCGCTCCAGCTGCCATGTTGAGAGTGCCCTTTCAGTGATGAGGACAGGGACTGAGTTTGAAGAACATGGCACTGACAGCTAAACAAGCATGGTAGTGGCAGAGGGTGAGGAGAGCTGGATTCCAGTTGTCTGTCACAACCTATTAAATGTCTTTTAAATCCCCATAATCTATTATTTATTAGAGGTGGATTTAAGTATGTCTTTTGTATTTTTTATCAGTAGAACCTGTGATTAATCTAAAAAGCACCAGGTGTAACAGGCCTTCTCCCTGAAAATGATGCCATCTGAGTTCACCTTTTCTTGTCAAACACCTGCCCCTATTCCAACAGTTACACTGTCTCTGTGGAGCCAGACAAGACAGGCTGGTGGAATGTCACTCTGCCCAAGTGTCGGGAAAACTGAGTCTCATATAGGGGGTCTCAAACACCAGCCAGTGTCCACCCTTAATCAAGTTTTTACCAATTGGCAGCAAAATAACAGAGCAATAGGGAGATATCTTGAAAAGTCAAAATCATTCCCTTTAAAAGATAGTTCTTTATTCTATGACAATATATATCATTTCCAATCATTTGAGGAAGAGCATTTTATGTTTTATAAAATGATGATGATGTATATGATGGTGGTTGTGGAACCTTCTTTACTATATACTTATTCAGAAAAGTACAAAATTGACAACTTTATTTCAGACTCAAATATTTCTACTGCAGTTTTCTAATCCATTAAAAACCCAAGTCTGGAAAACACAGTATTAGTCTACATAGCAGAATTTTCTTTTTCATATGCCTATTGTGAATTTAATTTTTTTTTTTTTTTGGTAACTGAATAAAAAGTGACTACTTATTCTAAAACTTTGTTTCTGCAACACTCTCATCCTCCCCAAGAAAATAAATATTAGTTAGTACTAAACATGGGAAAAACATAATACAGTCATTTAATGTCCTTAACATCAAAGCTTTGTTCATTTAGAAAAGAGTGGAGGTGTTTTATTCTGCAAGTAATGGCTTGGCACCCTTAGCTCACTGGTTAGGGCACCGGCCACATACAATGGGGCTGGCGGGTTTAAACCCATCCGAGCCTGCTAAACAACAATGACAACTACAAAAAAAAAAAAAAAAAAAGCCAGGCGTTGTGGTGGCACCTGTAGTCCCAGCTACTTGGGAGGCTGAGGCAAGAGAATCTCTTAAGCCTAAGAGTTTGAGGTTGCTATGAGCTGTGATGCCAGGACACTCTACCAAGGGTGATGTAATAAGACTGTCTCAAAAAAAAAAATTCTACAAGTAATACATATTAATTATAGGACATTTGGAAAATGAAGAAAGACAAAAAGAAAAACAGTAATTATCCCTAAACTTGCCATCCAGATTTGTAACCACTGTTGATACTTTTGGTGTATTTTTATTGCCTTTTAAAATGTATTATGGATGTATAGATGTACTTTTCACCAAATGGGGATTATGTGACTTTTTAAAAAATATGTTACATCATAAAAGCTATCACAAGGGCTCTGATATCTAGAAAACTGAACAACCTATTACTCTTAGTCTCAAAGCTTGGTTGTTCATGAGCAGTGTGCAAATGAAGCCCCATGTATTGTAAACACTGGGGTGGTGAGAAACACAGCCGAGCTAGGGAGAGCTATAGATGCTCTGTTTTCTGAGCAATTTCTTTCAGGTTAAAATAAAGAATAATAAATATTAAAAACATATTATGTCTCAAGGAGATTTGAAGTTAAAAGAATTAATATGAAAAAGGGAAATATAGACAGGAAAACAACAAATTGTTGACATTTTAAAATAGGAAAAAGTATTGTGTATTCTTTTTATTTAATTTTTATGAGAATGGAAAAGGCATCAATTATTAAAATTTAGTATTTTTCTTGGCAAACATAATGATGACTACCATTTTACAAAATCAAATTATGCTCCAGCTTGAAATAGTACCAAACCTATGAGTAATTTTGCCTGTAGTGACTCTGATAAAAGATGTAGGTCCCAGAAGCTGGTCTCTTTCACTCTGCCACATTGCCTAGAATTCATGCCCTTGACTTTGGTAACAAGGATTTCATGCTGATTACGGGATATAAAAATCTCTCCAGCCTGTTAGATAAAATACATAAGAGGACAAAAGGATAAACACAATATTAAAATCCAAAATAACTGGAATGTTACAGCCAAAACATGAGTGAAATCTGTACCAATATCAAGAAAAAAAACTAAACCAGGAAAAAATCAACCCTGTTTTCTTTTAACGAAGCATTGCTTAAAGATGCATGCCTGGGACCTCTGAAAAAATAGTACACAACAAGAGACTGACAAGTATATATTGAAGATTTAGAAAAACAGCACGCTTCTGAAAATCATCTCCATCAGATGAAGACTTTTTCAGGAAACCTGGTGAATAATATAGGAGCAGACACCTAAAAGGAGAAAATAGGTTAAAATTAAAAATTTTAAAAAGTGATATGAAAAGGGGGAGATGATGATTAAGATAGGAAAGGATTCGGTGGTGGAAAAAAGAGAAACGAGTAGAATTAGATCCATGTTTGGGCCCAGCTGATAGTGGGGAAAATATCTAGATGATATGGGAGTCTGACCTGAAGCCACTACGCAGTGACGTGAAAGAAGATGGCATACGGAGCAGACACAGAAGAGCCAACACAGAGGGGAGGCAAACACAGAAGGGACAACAATGACACTTAAAAGCATATTCTAGAAGAACACTTTCCTGGGATGACAAAGAAAGTACATAGCTGTGGATTTTAGAGATGTGATTGGAATATGCTGAATTGCTTATTCTGACATGAGAATTTCAAAAATTTAATTTTTATTCCAAATAATAAAAATTAGGTTTCAACAGTGGTGTCATGGCAGCCATGGTGGATTGTGACAGGTGCAATGAAAATGGCAAAATTGGAGATGGTATAAGTGGGAATTGTGCGTAAACCAGAGGTCTGTCTGTTAGCACAGCAACCCACAGTGAGAGGAGTGAATAGTGAACGTGACGTTATCCACCAAGTGGTTGTGGTGAAAACAAGGTTGTGAACCACTGCATACAAGAATACTTTTGGTTATTTCACTGGTGGTTTCTATAAGCATGAAAAGCTGTATGCATACCTTCCAAAATAATGGAGAAAATAAAAGCAAAAGAAGTATAGACGACATAACAAAAGACAAGCACAGAAAATAGAAGAAAAAGAAGTGGCAGACCAAAAGCAAATATATTAAACGGGGCAATTTATGTAAGTGGACTAAAATAAGAAAATTCTCACTTAGAATCAGAACACAGAATTCAGCCCTATGTTGTTTACAAGCCACTTGAAATTAGATATTAGAAGAGTTCAAAGTAAAAGGTTGGACAAAGATACATCAGGCTAAGGCAGACAGAAAGTATGGTCACTATGTTTTATGTAGTAGTAATAATAACATAATAAAAAAAAATGAGATACAATAGTTAACATTTATTTAATGCTAAGGACATGTACTATCTCATTTAATGATCATAACTATGAGTTTGTTAGAAAATGTCAAATTCCAACTCCAAAGCAATAATCAGGACAAGTACTGTCCTGTGAGGGAAAATTGCAAATGAGCATTCATGGATCAGTAGGTACCAAGTACACTGAATCAACGTATTATGCAAAAATTCTAAATACAAAAATAAATGGTAGCTGAGGGACGTTTTACCACACCTTTCTTAGTTTTCTGACATATCAAATACGCAAAGATATAAAAGATCAAAATGCTGCAATTCAGTGAGGTTGTTTTAACCAAGAATATATCATAGCATTTTGATGACAAAATCTTATAAATAATCTAAGTGTCAATAGACTAAAGATAAACCATCCAGCCACTACTAGAAATGATACTGTTGGAAAAAAATCTCAATTACATGGAAATATTATCAATGAAATGAAAAGCAGATACATAATGAGATATAAAGCATGCTCTGAATTTTATTTTTAAAATGTACATAAATACATACAAATATATACATGGAGAAAATTAACTAAATGAGCCTATATCCAAGTGTTAACTTCAGCTAACATCAGAGATTTTGCAGAGGAAGAAATCAAGGCTAAAAGAGGTAAAGTGGCTTTTTTATAAAATGTCATAGTGACAGGATTGGGTCCAAAACCCTTAACTTCTGACCTTAAATCCTAAGGACTCGCCAGTGCATTCTTCAGGGCAAACTGACACCACAGAGTATGCAAATACTTCTGGTGCAGGGCGATAAGCCCATTATCAACGCTAAGAAGTAAATGCACAACTTAGTATGATTTTTTCATACAAGATGAAGGCAGAAAAGGTGAATCTATCTGATTAATTCCAAATAAGCAAGGTACTGGGGAATGAGACAAACGCATTTGGATGGAAGTTGGAAGTAAAACCAGACCAGTCAGCCCACAAGGCTCTAACACCTGCGGGGTGGGTTTCACCTAATTCACATCTTCCCTAGAGCAGCCCTAAGAGAAAAAGTCACTTTAAATATAAACATGTCAATGAATTGCATTTTAGACCAGCCTAAAGGGCACTTTGAAGTGTGACTCTGGGCATCTATGACCAACTCCTGGATTGACCATTTTAGAAGCATTTCTGCGGCCTCTCCTCGTCATGTTCATGGTTGACTGATAGGTCATTTACGCACTAACCTTCCATTATTTATAAGATATTAGCAATCTCCTCAGTTTCTATTTCTCTCAGTAGATGGGTGGTATTAATATTTCTTCCACAGTTCAAATAGATTTCAGATTTTTGTTCAATGGAAAATGTACAGGGACACTTTGAGGGTTGTTTCGTAAATGTCAGTGATGATGAGAGAATGGTTTTATTTCCTCAGATGGGAATGATTTTTCCACTTCTTGCTTTAGGAGCTCTAATTTTCTAATTTTTGCACATTATGTAAATTAATTTAAAATGTTACGAATGGAATTTTTGTTATCATGAAAAAAGCTTTATAATTTCTTTCCGATTGCTTAAATAACGCAAATCTTTGTAAAAAAAATTCCAATCGTGCTGAAAAGTCTTAGAAGAAAGAAAAAAATCCCCTGAAATTCCCACCAAAATAAGATAGCCATCATTAACATCTTGATCGTCATCTTTTTGTACTTTTACTACATAAGCACACATATATAATTTCCCATAAATAGGTCACATTATACAGTCTGCTTTTTGTTTTTATAACAAACTCCTTTTTAATCCCACTTCTTTTTTCCTTACTTCCATCCACGCCATTGTGTTCAAAGGCATCAGTGTCACAACCAAGTGTGCACCTTTCTATATCTCTGAGTACTTAATTAAATAAAAATGGAAAAACATGCAGTTTATGCCCATGCATATCATGAGTATATTTATGGGATTTTGCCAATGATGAAGTTAGGATTGTGTCCTTTATGAAAATGAAGTTTTACTATTGATTTCTCAATCTTCCAAATTTTACATCACAAAATCCCTTCATTTTAAAGGTAGCCAGTGGTCCATGGTGTGGATGGGCCCTACTCTATTAAGCCTCTCCTGTTAAATGAGCAACCACTTTACCTCCAGTTTTTCTCTGCCATCAACAGTATTGCAATGAACGACCTTATATATATGGTTTATTATGTGGTAGTACTTTTATTTTTATAGGGTAGATTTTAGAACTGGACTTATTAGTTGAGAGTTTAAATTTTAGCAAATATTGTGAGACTGGTTCCCTAAAATGTTGGGAAACTCACATTTCCATTAGCAAAGTGTCTTTCCTGTGTCTTCATTAACAAAAGATGTTATCATTATTTTTCATTTTTCTACCCTGATTTTTTTAGAAATTATCTCTGTCATTTCATTTTAGATTTATTTTTCTGACTTTTGTGACCCTGGGAGTGCTTTGCCATGTTTATTGGCCATTTGGATGTGCTCTTTCATAAATCTCCTATTCACTCCCTTTTGTTGGGCTTTCAATTTCAAAGTGCTCTTTAGATACATTAAAAATGTATTTTGTATGTAAACAATTCTCTTATATGAGTTACTAATATTTTCTTCATTATATGTCTTTAAGCTTTATGACATTTTTCCATATAAGAACATTTAACTGTAGTGAAAAATTTATCTTTTTTTGTGTAGTTTCTGGAGTTCCCGTCCTGGTTTAAAGGGCCTCTCCAACTCTTAAATTATACACATTTTCCTGAATTCTATGCTAACATTTTTAAAAAGTTGAATATTTAACCTACCTGAAATTCTTTATATAAAGGTCCACCTTTTTCTTCTGGATTAACATACAATTGCAAAAGTAAGAATTTTTTTTTAAGTAAGCACTTTTTCATTGAACTGAAATATCATATTTTTGCTTTATTTTCTTATTTAAATTTTTTTCTGCAACTCACTATTACACTCTGCTAATCTGTCTATGTGTCATATTACTACTGTTCACAAGGGTTTTATAGTCTGTTTCAATGTATTATATTCCTTTCTTCAGGTTAGAGATAAAATTGGTGATTAATTTGTCAAAAGCAATTCACTCTGGAGTCAAGTTGAATCCTGGCTGAAAGTTACTTAATATCTCTCTATCTCAGTTGACTTAACTGTAAAATCAGAATGACAGCATTTGTCACAAATAGTTATTAAGGTTAAATAAAACAGAGCAGTCCAAAAATCCCCTGACATATTTTGAGCACAAAAATTAATTAGCCTTTGTGATTTTCTTAGCTATTTTCAGACATTTCTTGTTCCATATAAATTTAAAGATCACTTCAGTGACTCTTTCCTTCAACCCCAAGCCCTCCAAAAGCAACTCTTGGGAGTTTAACTTTAATTGTACTAAATACACATAGTCATTTGGGGACAATTACCATTTTTATGATACTAAGTCTCTCATACCCTAGAACTCATGTTTTTAATTTATGCCTTCTCAGATCTTGTTTAAAGTTTTCAGTAATGAACCTAGTTTAATGCATATAAAACCTGTATCTTTTTTGTTCAATTTATTCTGTTCTGGCCAGACACAGTGGCTCATGCCTGTAATCCTAACATTCTGGGAAACTGAGGAGGGAGGATCCCTTGAGCTCAGGAGTTCGAGACCAGCTTGAGCAAGAGGGAGACCTTATTTCTATTAAAAATAGAAAAAAAAATTATCTGGCTGTGACAATGTGTGTCTATAATCCCAACTACTTGGGAGGCTGAAGCAGGAGGATCACTTGAGCCCAGGAGTTTGAGGTTGCTATGAGCTAGGCTGACACCATGGCATGCTGGCCTGGGCAACAGAGTGGGACTCTGTCTCAAAAGAAAAAAAGAAAAAAAGTTTTTTTTCTTTTTAAATTTTTGTTTTTAAAGCAATAATTTATTTTTTCTTTCTAAGTTTTTGTTTTTAAAATTACTTTTCCTATTAGTTTACATCTGGCATTTTCTTTATTTCCAGTTTTTGATGGTTATTTCCAGCATAGAGAAAATCACATCATCCTGTATATTCATTCTAGAACATTTGTGTCTTTTTTTCTAGATGTATAATTAAGTCACCAATAAGAAAGATGCACATGCCTTCTTTGCTAATATTTACATTTGATGTTTCATTTTCCTATCCTTATCATCTTACCTAGCATTGTCTAATGATGATGATATATCTATCTTCATCACAGAGTTAGGGTGAAAGGGCGACTAAATGATCCTTTAAGACATAAGTGAAGGACACAGATTCTTTTACCTTCAGTAGAGGATCTATCTTATGACATAATGAGCAGGTGACATCATCCCCACTGAAGAACAACACTCAGGGCTCAATTTTCTTTAAGGCACTCTCACTACCAATGATACTGGTCAACCAAGGTCGGGATTCCATCCAACCTTTGAGAAGCAAAATTGCCATCTCCAGAGGGATTTCATTCCCCATTGTCCTCTTCCAAATTATCTCAAGACTCTAGTTTCTTATTAGATTTGAGATTGGTCTTAAAAACCAATCCCCACTTTCGAAAGGTGCTTTTTCTAGGGATAAATCTGACGTAAACATAAAAATAGAAATACTATGTGATGAATTTTACAACACAATCAAGTATTAAGAACCATGCAGGGCCTAGGATTTTATCCTTCTTGCAAGCTAACAGCTTGTTATTGTTTCAGAGGTATTAGAAAAAAGACATGAGACTTCTAGATCAGACACAAAAAGTTGTTATTATTCAAAACAAAAGCAGTAGTTAGAGCTTTATGTTCATTTACACTGGTGGCTCCATGTGCCCCAAGTCCCACACAGGGGGGTGACACCGTGGGCCACCGTGGATGTACATTCAGTGGGTGGCATTGCAGGAGAGGAACACCGATCTTGAGGAATTCACTACTTTTAGGGCTCAGGAGCAAACCATTCTTTGGCTGAAGGAAGATGTTACCTTGCCCTTCAAGATTGCTTGCTACCAATACAATCCTGAGAAATGGCACAAATAAAGAACAGTCAGAAGCTGGGCACAGTGCTCGTGCCTACAATCCTAGTACTCTGGAAGACCAAGGTGGGAGGACGATCTCTTGAGCTCAAGAGTTTGAGACCAGCCCAAGCAAAAGCAAGTTCCCATCTCTACAAAAAATAGAAAAATTAGCCAGGCATGTTGGTAAGTGCTTGTAGTTCTGGCTCCTTAAGAGGCTGAAGCGAGGGCAGTGCCTATGGCTCAAGGAGTAGGGCACTGGCCCCATATACCAGGGGTGGCAGGTTCAAGCCCAGCCCCTGCCAAAAAAAAAGAGGCTGAGGCGAGAGGACCTCTTGAGCTATGATGATGCCACTGCACTCTAGTCAGGGCAACAGAGTGAGACTCTGGTTGAAAAAAACAAGGAAAGAAAAATCGAATGGCCTGGGCTTTACCTTCTCGGCATATGCAGCAAAACCTTGCAGGGACCCCCTCAGACCGTGGCAAGTTGCCTCTAGAACTCCAGGGTGCTAAGGCCTAAGTCGCCTCACAAGAAATGACTTCATAATTTTACAATCAAACACCTGGCTATTTTCTATTGGTTTGTTTAACCACTGCATCTATCTTGAGATTCAACAAAAAATGGTTATCCCTAAACAAACTGATCATAAAGATAATTTCCAGGGAAAATAAACTTAAATACAGCTGTGGCTCAGGTTAAATAAAGAAAGAATTGGCTTTTTAAGAGGAAGTAACAATTTTTGAAAAGTCGTAGTTTGTAGAACGAGAAACACCTGGATTTGAGGCATTCCTTTTCCCTGACTTCCTCATTCTGTGCCTTTTCACAAGTGGCATAACCCCTGGGCTTCCCAATATATGCTTTGCCGGCTGTTGTCAGGATAAAAACAAAGCCTGTGATGCCCCATGCACACGACAGGGCCTACTGTTGGGGTAGTCAAACATAAATGGTAAGTATGCTTTGTCAACATCTCCCATTTTCTTCTTCCTGTCATTTTTGAATTGAGCAATTTACCTCTTAATTATAATAATGTGAATTCCCTGAGAACTAAATTTTAGTTGTCATAATGGTGACTGGACTCCAACTCTCTTTTCTTCCTCTTTTCTTTCACCTCATTAATAAATTTTTGAAGCCAGCATTCATCTTTTACAAATTCCCCCAAAGAGAAAGACCTGATATGGGATATATGTGTGTGTGCACTTTAGCATTTATTGTTTAGTTTTGATCATAAAAGTAACACATGTTTAATTTTTTTTAAAATCTAACAATACCAAAGAATTGAAGTGAAAGAAAAAATATCCTTTCCCAAATCCCATTGTCCAAAGATAGTCACGGGTGGGAGCTTGACGTGTTCCTTCTCAAGTCTTTTTCTGTGCAAGGAAAGTGTAGTGTTGGTGATTCTTTTCCAAATAGCATATGGATTATGTGCAGGGGAGACACTGAATTGTGATTTCTAATTGCTAGCCTGTGTGAGTTAATTTTTTATTCAAAGCAGCTTTCAGTGTATCTATGTGCATGCGCAGCTTTGTCCTGAAGAAATGCCAGGAAAGTCCCCAGTGTCTAGTGTTTTGAAAATCCCCAAATACATAGTCTTTCTTTTTCTGGAGTTTCTTTTACATTCACCTAAATCTATTTCCTGGAACACAACTCAGTCTTACTTCTTTGGCTTTTTATGATCAGCTTTGGTTATTTCTGTGAAACTGTAATAGGAATAATTCAAAGAATCTTACCTTCTGTTTTTATTGATTTTACCATTTATGAGCTTTAAACGCTCCTAACACCTCCATGAAGCAACTCAGAAAATGCCATACATTTATAGAAGGCTTTGTAGTACAAGTCATGAAGTGCTTTCTCTAGTGTCTGACATGCTCTGTGATGTATGACAAGCCTCATTATCCTAGCTAACAATTAAAGAAATGAAGATTAAGAAGGTCACACAGCTACTGAGCCTCAGAAACAAGTCCCCTGACTTTGTACATAGGGCTCTCCAGCTGGTTTTCAGAGCAATCGTTTCTAAGGATTAAGTCTTCATAGACATAGAATGTTATGCAGGAAATGTACCTGAACTTACAGAAGATGCCTTTGAAAAGGAGTTTCTTTGAAAAACAAGGCAAGCTATATGTGTATATACCTGCAACTGGTTTTTAGCTAGTTTAAGATGGATGTACTATTATTTGCATAAATTATAGGTCATTAATAATCTGTCTTCATTGAGAATCTATACCTGACCTCTTTTTTATCAAGAGTACCTTTGTGGTGACAAGAGAGTTTACAGCCAACTTTTAGTACAGGAGGCAAGCAACCTCATCCATTGGAAATCATTTATTTCTGGCAAGTGGAATACGGAGAGCATGTGAAAACTGCAACTTCAGTAGGACAATTTTAAGAAACAAAAAGAATTTCTTTTTCACAGCAGTCTTAGTAAGGCTACAGAAAACTTGAGTAGAAAGTGCACAATCCCTATACGCTCCCTTAGCCTCCTCCTCCAGAAGATTCTCCTACATATTACATTAGTGTGGTATATTTCTTACAACCGACAGACCAGTGTTACATTATCACTGACTGAAGTCTGTAAATTACATTATGGTTCCTTCTTTGCATTGCATGGTTCTATGGGCTTTAACAAATGCGTAGTATCACGTACCCATCATAATAGTATCGTACAGAATAATTGTCCTAAAATTTTTCCATGCTCTCCCTATTAACCCCTCTCTCCCTGTCACCCCCCGTAACCCTTGGCAACCACTGATCTTTTCAGTGTCTCCACAGTCCTGACTTTCCCAGAACATCACGTAGTTGGAATCGTGCAGGTTGCAGCCTTTCAGATCGTCTCTTTGGCTTAGGAGTATGCATTTAAGTTTCATTCATGCTTTTTTGTGACTTGATAACTCGTTTGGTTTGAGTTCTAAGCAACACTAAAAATTTCTCTGTTCGCCTACTGAAGAGTATCTTGGTGGCTTCCAAATCTCTGCCACTATTCATAAAACCACTATCAATATCCGCGCACAGGTTTCTGTGTAGAAATGAGTTTTCAACTTCCTTGGGTAAAGGGATGTGTGATTGCTGGATCACGTGGCAAGCAGGTGTTTAGTTTTATGAGGACAGAAAACTGCCAAACTGGCTTCCAATATGGGTGTATCACTTTTCATTTCCACCAGCAATAAATGAGAGTCCCCGTTGTTCTGCGTCCTTGTCAGCATTTGGTGGTGTTGACATCCACGGGTCACCAGTGGTACCTCGTTGCTGTTTCAATTTGCATTTTGCTGATAACATGACTTAGAGCATCTTTTCAGACACTTAACTTGCCCCCTTACATGTTATTTTTGGTAGTTGGCTCATTTTTATATTGGGTTTGTTTTCTTCTTGTTGAGTTTTAAAAGTCCTTTTCCCACTTTGCATAATAGTTCTTTATCAGATCTATCTTTTGCAAATAATTTTCTCCCAGTTTGTGGTTTGATTTTTATTTCTGAACAGTCTTTCATAGAGCAGCAATGTTTAATGTTAATTAAGGTCACCTGATCAATTTGTTCTTTCATGGACTGTGCCTTTGGTGTTGTCTAAAAAGTCATCACCATTCGAAGGCATCCAGATTTTCTCCTATGTCCTGTTGTGGGAGTTTTGTAGTTTTACATTTTACATTCAGGTCTATGGCCGACTTAGAGTTCATTTTTATGAAGGGTGTGCGGTCTGTGTCTGGATTCAGTTTTTGTGTACATACAGCTGTTCCGGCACCATTTATTGAAAAGACTGTCTTTGCTCCACTGTGTTGCCTTTGCCCCTTTTCAGGCCTGTTTCTGAACTGTCCTTTCTGTACCATTGATCTGTTTGTCGGTTCTTTTGCTGACACCACACTGACTCCATCACTGGAGCTTCACAGACACTCTTGAAGTCAGTGATGTCAGCCTCCCAACTTTGTTTTTTCCCTTCAATATTGCAGCTATTCTGGGTCTTTTACCTTTCCACATAAGCCATAACATTTGTTTGTCAATATCCACAAAAAAAAAAAACTTGCTAGGATTTAGATTATGATTCATTGAATCCATACATTAGTTGGATTAACATGTTGAGTCTTCCTGTCTGTTGATTCCTATATAAATTGAACATGAAATTTATTGTATTTTTCTGTGTAACATGTGCACCCACATTCTGGGCCCAAACTTTCAGGAAAATACCCCTCAAGAAAGTGGCCAGCTCTTGGCTGGGAGAGACATCTGGGGAGGGCTAACATGCTCCTGGTAAACATGCAGATCACACCACCCTCCTGCAGCTGCCCGTTCTGTGAAGGCTGCTTCACCTCCCTCTCCCAGGAGCCCTTCCCTCCCGGCCATGTCAGGACTGTGACCAAAAAGGGCACATGTGTGGCCAGTGGGGCCAGAGCTTTTGAAGCCACTCAGCTATGCAGCCAGGGGTCCCTAGTGCCTGTGCAGTCCTCCCAGCCCCTCCATGTGGCCAAAGCTGGACTCACTATCCCCACCACTTGCCCTTCCCCCACTGGCCACACCCAGCAGAGGCCCCTCTGGCCACTCCCAGTGGATCCTGGATCCTCCTAGGCTGGAATCTTGTGCGCCTGGCAGGCCCAGTGGGAGGGTGGTAGCCCACTGGGCTCCCCCACTCCCAAGTTATGTTACCCATGTATAATGTACATTCTTATTTTCCCTCAAAAATTGGGGCCCAAAAGTGCACATTACACATGGCACAACATGGTTGTTCTTTGTTTCATTTATTTTTTTTTATGGGATAGGTTCTCACTCTGTCACTAAGACTAGAGTACAGCAGTATTATCATAGTTCATTGGAACCTTTGACTCCTGAGCTTAAGTGATCCTCCTGCCTTAGCCTCCCAGAGTGCTAGGATTACAGGTATGAGCTACCACACGTGGCCTTATTAGTTCTTTGATCTTTTTTATTACAGTTTTATAATTTTCCTCAAATATATCTTATATAGAGTTACATTTATGCCTGTTTTCATTTTTGTGCTATAAGTGCTGTTGTGTTTTTTATTTTAAATTCCAGTTGTTTATTCCTGTTACATAGGAAAGCAATTGACCTTTGTGTCTTAACCTTGCATCCTATAACCTTGCTATAGTGGCTTTTGTGTTCCTGGAAGGTTTTTTGGAGTATTCTTTGTGATTGTCTACATACATGATCACTGCATCTGTGAACAAAGATGATTTTATTATTTCCTTCTCAATTCATAGACCTTTTCTCCTTTTCTTGCCTTATTTGCATTAGCTACTACTATAGTCTGATACTGAACAGAAGTGGTGAAATGAGATGTCCTTGCTTCATTCGTGATCTTAGTAGCAAAGCATCTAGTTTTTCACCATTAAATATATTATCTGTAGGTTTGTGGTTTCTTTTTTTTTTTTTTTTTTTGTAGCTTTCCTTTATCGTCCTGAGAATGTTTCTTTCTCTTCCTAGAGTCCTAAGAGATTTTAATTATGAAAGACAATTGCTTTTTACTACTCTACATTAAACAGACTTTAGACAAGTAGGTCAGCTCTTCTTTAATTTTGCATGTTGACTTTTTTCACTGTGTATATATACTTATGACTCTGGTGAGAAAGGATAAGGTAGAAGCCATAAAGAAGAATCACATGCTCAGAATAAAAAGAAGAAAATAAGAAGAAACTGGCCAATGTGCTTGACATTGGACAAGGTTAAAAATCACTTAACAGCAGTAATTATGACCATTAAAGGGGAAAACTAGCTGGCACCAAGAAGTATGCAGTAGACTTGAGATTTCCAATTTTAAAAAAGTGGAAGCATTTTACTTTTACTCTGTAAATAGAGACAAATGCTTCATATCCTAATTGACATGTGAGTACAGCATAATGGCAGGTGGTTAAAAGAATAAGAGGTAAAAAAATCTTCAAATTGAGGTTAGGAGAAGAGCTGAGATGGAGAGGTGGCGGTGTCCTGCCCATGTCCTCTTGGCCTTATCATTTTACTTCACCAAGTAGAATTCCAACTGCCAGTGTCCTTTTTTTAATCTCTACTGATAGATGACAAGAGCTGATGTAAAAAGACTCTTTCTCCCAGAGTTCTAGAGTCGCTAGCTCTGAGTCCCATAGTCTCTGCTGAGCTCCAGGATTCATCTCAGCAGATGGTTTGATGACCCTTTACTGACCACTTGCTCTTCCTGTCTCAACTCCCCGCTCCCCTAACAATGTTTCCTGGTATCAACTCCCACTTAAACAAAATGCACTGGAATCCTTGTCTCAGGGTTGGCTTCTCGAGGAAACCCACATCCCTTTGATCACTAATGCCTTCCTCATTCAGGGCTCTCCTAAAACTTCTCCCTTTGTTTGACCCAAGCCCCGTGACTCTCATCCTGCAGTTTCCAGGTCACTGGAGCCAGAGAACCACCACCCGAAAAATCCTTCACCACACAGGGGAAATTGGTTAAATTTGGTGTTAATTCTCTCAGGTGTCTTTACATTTCAGAAAGGATTACTGGGGAAAGGATCCAAAAGAGTGAATGCCTACTTGTGCGATCTCAGGCCCTGTGTCCCCTCCACTAATGCAGCAGGTTATTTTAAGCAGGCCTTCTCACATGGTTGGCTTCTGACTCTGGTACTAACATTTGGAAGAAAAAGAGCAGATAAGCTAGTTACTCTTTAAAGAGAAGTCAAATTTAGAAATTAGATGGAAGGGCAGAAGAAAGGGAATCTGAAGCAAAACCAAGAAATGTAGAACAAAAGAGCATATTCATTAATTCTAGGATGCATTTTTCTACATTTTAACATCTCTGAAATCAGAATGCATCTTATAATCAACAAAACCTTTTAATTGCTGATGCCATGTGGCAGTCACAGCATTGTCATTGGCTATGATATGAAACCCAGGTTGTGGCTACTCATGTTTTGTCACTTTAGTTGAAGTATGTGCACTGCTGATACAACATATGTTGAGCTTAATTGCTATTTAAAATATCATTAAAATGTAACAGTTTGATTTAGGATTGAAACAAATAGTTGCCACGTATGCAGAATACGATTATAACAAATCAGCAGGGTACAACTTTGGTATTTGTTAAGCAAATATTTGTCAATGGATGAATGATCTTAAATTTCATATTTTCTTAGAAAGCAACAATAGAATGCTTTACAGGTTATAAGAAAGGAAAATGCTATCAGTAAAGTTGGATTCCCATATTTTGCTGTGTATAATGTGCCCTTCTTTGCCCAAATTTTTGAGGGGAAAAATAAGGACATACATTATATATCTGTAGTACTAATTCTGTATCTACATAAATGTTTTTAACTATTTATGTATGTTTATGCATTAAAGAAACAAGTACCTAAATATAAGCAAATAAAAATTTGAATTTTTAAAAATAAAAACAAAAGATTTTTTCCCGGAAAGTTTGGGCAAAAACATGGATGTGCATTATACACAAGAGTGCATACATGGCAAAATATAATATATTTTATTACTGAAATTCACACAAAATAGATTTCCTGTCATACCCAAAGCAACAATAACAAGAGAAATTGCCAAATCCCTTATAATAGATGAAAGAAATCTCAGCACAATAAGAGCTGGGTAAACAACTCACACATTGCACAGTATTGCCATTAAGATATACAATATCCTGCTGCCTGAACAGAATACACTTAACTTCCAGCATGCCATTGAGAAAAAATGAAAATATGTGCTTAATGATAGAAGATGGGGGGTTGGTTTTCCTTAGCAAGGCTTAAAATTATACCATCAATGCAAAATGATCTTTAAGGAGAGCAAGATTACAAATCCAGGTTATAGAAGGCAGCATATCACTGTGATATGTTAATCCTAACTGCTGATTGCTAAAATTGCCACCATATTTAATTTTAAAGTGTAAAACAATGTCTCAGAATAAGAATTTTTTAAAGGTATTATTTGGAATGAACCACAAAAGTAAATGGATGGTGGTTGAGCTGATAAAAAACAAACAAAAAAAAACTGAATTAGAAGTCTTCTGTGATTGACATCTGGGAATCTACTTGAAATCAGTAAAAAAAAGAAAAAAAGATAAATATAAAATTCCTATGTTTGAGAATTAACCAATATACCTCTAAATGTCTAAAGTCTTAGGACAGAGGGAAAATCCTGACGGAAATTAGATAACTGAAAAGGAGAAAAATTCTATTAGTATTGCACAAGATATGATTTGTGTGCACAGAGAATCCAGAAGAATCTACAGATAAAATTTTTGAATTGATAAGAGACATTACAAATACATTATTAGGATCAATAAGAGTTTAGAAAGTTTGTTGCATTCAAAATCAATATACAAACGTCTGTTATATTTCAATGTACCAGCCAAAAACAATTAGGAAAGAGAGGTATTTATTCTAGTATTAAAAAATATCAAGTACATAGAAATAAGCCTAATAATAGAAGTATAATATCCCTACATGGAAAATTATAATTTACAGCAGAAATTAAAGAAGACCTAAATAAATAGAACACAATTGTAAAGATGCATTCTCCCTAAATTTATCTAAAGATTTAGTGCCATTTAAATCCTCAAACAGAACGTGTGTGTATGACTTGATAAGCTGATCCTAAAATTTATATGGAAATGTAAAGGAAATCTATTCTACTTGACATCAAGACTAATCACAAAGCTCTAGTAATTACCTGTTGATGAAGCGGAGCTAGAGCTGTAAGATAGTCTTGAAACAAGTCCCCCTGCAAATGGACGCCTGATTCATGGCAAAGTCGGCCCAGCAGCATGGTGGTGAGGGAACAGGGTGTTTAGCAACTATTGTTGGAACTGGGGATCCAGGTGGGAAAAAGTGAAAGGAGCCTCTGATTATGAACAAGCTCCAAGTGAATTACAATTAATGGCAAAACCACAAAGACTAAAAAGATAATACAGGGAAAAAATATTCCATGAGTGCAGCTCAGGAAAAGATTTCTTGAACAAGTCATGAAAAGAACAGCCATAAAGGAAAAGATTGATAAATGGCTTTGTTAGAATTAAAAACTTCTGTTTACTAACGCTAGAAAATAGGGAAAAGACAAGCCAGAGGGAAGAAGGTGTGCGCAGTACACAGGCGTAGAGGAGGGTACACAGTGGAAATCGGGCAGTTTCTCTCTCTCTGGGATTCTCTCCCTTCCCACCTTCCATCAGCACACACTCGGGGTCTGCTTTGTTGCCGTTGTTTGGATGTCTGGGTACTTGGTAACTAATAACAGGAGTACATGTTTGATACTCAGGAAAATAAAAGTACTCATCTGGTCTTGTAGTGATCAATTTTCCATAATATGTTTTTGTCTCATGTATTTAAGTGAAGGATTAAGTTAGGAAAAATGCAAAAGGAAAGTGAAAAAGATATCCTAGATGAAAACAGGCGTGATTCCTGGCTCTTAATGAAGGAGAAAAAGTGAGTAATTTAACCTTCCATGTGTGTGGGAAACTGAATCTGAAAAGGAAGGTAAAAGTTCAGGTAAAACAGGAAAATGAAAAAGTGTACAACAGAACTGAGAAAGGTCGCAAGGTAGTATCTGAATGATCAACATGGAAATACTCCTAGAACAGAGAAAAAAAATAAAGACAAGAAAAGGTAATTCTTGGGTTCTTAGAGGAGCTCTTGATCTTGGGCAGGAAAAGTTTTCAAGTTTTACATTAAAAACAGAGCTTCCGGTAGTTAGGGAGGCCGCGGTGGAGAGGACCCGCGAGTTTTTGAACCTGGGGCTGCCCCCTTGGGAAATGTCCCTCATTATTCCCGGTTCCACCCTCCAGAGCAAGGGCTCTGCCTCCTGCCCCTGGAGCTGCTTCGAGGGCTCTTCCCTCAGAGCCCCGAGACAAGGCTGATCCTGGGGCTGGACGTGGGGTGTAACTCCGGGGATCTGAGTGTGGCTCTATATGAATACTTCCTTTCCCTACACAATGGGGAGACCTGCTTAGATGCCTCAAGAGAACTCCATCTCCTCTGCTGTGACATAAATCCAGTCTTGGTGGAGTGAGCTGAAAAAGAATGTCCTTTTCCTGATGCCTTGACCTTTATCACCCTGGACTTCATGAATCAAAGGACCCGGAAGGTTCTCTTGAACTCTTTCTTAAGCCAATTTGGACGTTCAGTTTTTGGCATTGGTTTCTGCATGTCAGTGACCATGTGGATTCATCTAAACCATAGGGACCATGGCCTGTGGGAGCTCCTGGCCCATCTTTCCTCCCTATGCCGCTATCTTCTTGTGGAGCCTCAGCCTTGGAAGTGTTACCGGGCGGCTACAAGGCGTCTCCGAAAGCTGGGACTCCATGATTTTGACCACTTCCACTCCCTTGCCATCTGAGGTGATATGGCCAATCAGATTGTACAGATCTTGGCCCAGGACCATGGCATGGAATTAGTATGTTGCTTTTGTAACACTAGTTGGGACCGAAGCCTTCTGCTCTTTAGGACAACACAAACTATAGAGACTCTTCCAATCCCTGAATCACTGACAGAAGAGAGGAAAGAAAAGAACAGATTAAGATTCTGAAGGAAGGCTCAGTGCCTGTGGCTCAAGCAGCTAAGGCATCAGCCACATACACCTGAGCTGGCAGGTTCAAATCCAGCCCCGGGCCCCGCCAAACAGCAATCATGGCTGCAACCAAAAAATAGCTGGGCGTTGTGGTGGGCACCTGTAGTTCCCAGCTACTTGAGAGGCAGAAGCAGGAGACTCGCTTGAGCCCAGGAGTTGGAGGTTGCTGTGAGCTGTGATGCCACTGCACTCTACCCAGGGTGACAGCTTGAGGCTCTGTCTCAAAAAAAAAAAAAAAAAAAAAAGATTCTGAAGGAAGAGAGATGGGAGAGCAGGAAGACCAGGAAAGAAATATTGAAAGAGTGTTATATTGAGAATCAGGATCACTTTCCTTAACTATTTAACATAGTTAAATAACAGGCAGCCTTAAAATCTGGCAGAAACTTTTGGCAAAAAGTAAGGTGTCTGTCAGGAAGGGCTGTGTTAAGTCATCTACACTCCAATCCATTCTCTGCCTTGCAGCCACAGTTTACGCATCTGTACAATTGAAATACACATAACACCATCCTTTTCCTGTGCCCAAATAAGCTAAAGGATGTGAAAGTATTTTGTGGAATATAGAATGTTAGACAAAAATAAGGTGTTATTATACTCTGTAAGCATGCCACAGATCACAACTATGTTTGTTAGACCAAAGGCTTATGAGAAAAACAT
>CAUYPK010129314.1:0-27047 GCA_963574355.1 Loris lydekkerianus | reverse complement strand
TGCCTGTGTAATACAGGTCACCCCCCCCCAAACAGTTTTTTTATTTTACCCCACACACCAGGGTTTGCCCCCCCCCCCCCCCCCCCAGTTTCTGGAGGTTTATGAACTCAAAGGCTCTAAACGGCTGGGATACATGATTTTTCACCCCATCTCCGGGCAGGATTAAACACCCCCTCCCCCATCAGCACCTTTCCCCTGTATTGGGACAGCCTCTCTATCCTTCACTGTAATCCCTTTAATGATCCAGACGAAAGGGCCTTCTGGAGCGAACTCTAGCTGTGCGACTAGGTAATTTCCTTAACTGCTTGGTGCTTCGGCTTCCCCTGGAGATGGGCATGGTAACAGTAGCTATCCTCGCCGGGTTGCCGTTAGGATCATGAGAATGAACACATGAAGAAGAGTGCCAGGCGCAGTAAGTCCTCCGTTGGTGTTGGCTATTACTATTACATTTGGTGTGTGCAGCAGGGGGACAAAGTGCAGTGGTCGGGTATCCTGCATCTGAAGTGGGTCCAGGAGGAGGGGAGGCTAGGAAGCCCTGGGGGGACCACTGCCAGGAAGAGGAGGGGGAAGAGGAAGAAGGCTTAGCAAGCTACAGTGGGGAAAGGAAGATGGGCAGGAGAGAGGGCATTCTCTGTACCGGAACAGATAACCTGCTCATTCACCAATGAACACCTCGGGAGTGCTCATGGGTTGAAAAGCTGAATTTCCTGATCTGGGGCTCTCTTAATGTGTTTCTGAAATGAGTGGAGATCCACATGATGGCCGGTGGGTTAGGGTCAGGGCTCATGCTGTTTTTCCTGTGGCCACTGACATTGGTTTCTTAATCAGCAATGGGGATATGGTCCTGGAGCCATCTATCTCCCCAGAGGAGGTGGGGCGTACCAGCCTGGCCCCACAGAACACATTTTTAACCAAGCAGCTTGCAGTCAGATGCCCATTAAGTGAATGTGCTCTGTTCCAGGAATCTGACCCTGTGGGAACCTGTACCTGGACAGGACTGTAAAGTGGAAACGCCAGTTTTAGTGTGTGTCCTGGGCATCTGTTTCCACACAACTATGCCTGTGTGTGATTTGTTGGTGTGGGGGGTGGAGGCTCTGTGGAGGGAGATGGAGGGAGAGAGGAGATGATACGTGTAGATCAATAATCACTTCTGGGTGATAGCATTCAGTGATTACTTTTTCTTCCTTTGTTTCTTTTCATTTTTAAGAAATAGAAATGCCCACAGTCCAGTGCATTTGTAGCCTCATTTGTGAGCATTTGTGCATTGTAGCCTCAAGCAACTTCAAACTCCTGGGCTTGAGTGATCTTCCCACCTCAGCCTCCAGAGTACCTGGAACTACAGCTGTACACCAACACATCTGGCTAATTTTCCTATTTTTTTTTTTTCTAGAGATAGGAAGGAGTCTTGCTATGATTCCCAGGCTGGTCTAGAACTCCTGGGCTCAAGTGATCCTTCTGCCTCAGCCTCCTTAAGTGCTGGTATTACATGTGTGAGCTACCATGCCCAGACTGTTCCACTTTTTAAAATGTTCATCTGCTATCTGAAAGAACAATAAATAATTTTCAATGGAAGACTGACACTTCATGTTTAACATAGGGACCATTTTGCCTAGGAGAGAAAACATGAGTGAAAAGGGATAGTCATTAATCAGCAGGAATCTCTAGACATTTCTCACGTGGGTTCAGCCTGGTACAAAGTCTTTTCAGAATTTGAAGCCTCTGAGGCCTGGTCTCTGCCTTCTAGGGCTCTCAGTCTGATGCTAAGATAACATGAAAATTTATAACATAAAGTGGCATCTTTCAAAGGCCAGTTAAAGGGCGCATGTGTTAGATATGTCAGCTGTTACTCAATAACCATTTCCTTCTCATCTTGAAAAGTTCCTTTCCTGCCTCCTTTGCAGCTAAGAGTGGCCATGTGGTCTCAGTCAAGCCAGTAAGACTGAAGGGATGATGACTAAGAAATGCCTCTGGGGAAGATAAAAGGCTTTGAGAATAGCATGCCTGTCTTCCTTCACCCTCTTCCCACAAGATAGTTGTTCCCCCACCAGACAATTCATGGCTTCCTGCCTTTACCTGTGTTCGTGGGAGGGAGTAAATGCCTCACACATGGAGTCATAGCAGCCACATTGTGACCATGAGGTTACACGTTACCACTCTAAGCCTAAGGATGGTAGGATCAAAGGGGCATAGGGAGTTCCTGGTGGCACTAAGCTGCCACATCAACCCCAGGCCTGTCTGATGACAAAAATCATGTTCCTACCATAATGGCCCCTATCTGGGCCAGAGAAAGGGTCCTGCTAAGAGCCCATCCAGAAATAGTCATTTTCTAGGTGCAAAATTGTGACTTAGAAGAGACTTGCCTATAGGTACACAGTTAGTGTGCGGCAGAGCAGAGGCCTTTCTGTTCTACCACAGTCCTCTTACTGCCTTTGGTGCTCCCTTGGGAGAGGGGGGGTGAGGGGTGATATCAGGTGAGAAAAACATCTGATTAATTACAAAACAAAATGTTTTTTACCCAATAATTTGGAGGCTGTGTATGTGTGGGGGGCTCCCAATAATCTGGAGGCTATGTGTGTGTGTGGGGGCTTCCAATAATTTGGAGGCTGTGTGTGTGGGAGGCTCCTAATAGTTTGGAGGCTGTGTGTGTGTGGGGGGCTCCCAATAATTTGGAGGTTGTGTGTGTGGGTGGGCTCCCAATAATTTGGAGGCTGTATGTGTGAAGCTCCCAATTTGGAGGCTGTGTATGTGTGGGGGGCTCCCAATAATCTGGAGGCTGTGTGTGTGGGAGGCTCCCAATAATTTGGAGGCTGTGTGTGTGTGTGTGTGGGGGGGGGGTATTCTGTAAAAAGCTTCAGCCATTCATTCCCAAATTCATTTTTTGTATATTATTTGGGTACCTACTCTGTGCCAGGCACTGCATCAAGTGCTGGGGATATAAGAACAAACTGACAGACACAATCCCTGCCCTTGTGGAACATGAATTCTAATAGGGAAGACAAGCATTATAAGTAATTTAATAAATGTTTATATAAATTACAATGCATGTAAGAGAAAAATACAACCTGAAATAGCATGGAAGAGCAGGACCTACAGTACAGGGGCAGGGTGGAGGGCCAGGAAGGGACAGCATGAAGGAAGCTGGCGCCCTGCAGAGCCGAGCTGTATGGTCTCGGGCATCTTCAGGTGTCCCCAGCAGGCACACAGAGAGCCCGGAAATGTGCACAAATGAAGGCAGGCAGTGCATGTGCTCGCAGGTGGGATCGGAAGCCAGAGCTCTGAATCAAGAAGTCTGCTCTAGGACTGGTGCTAACACAGGTCCAACGTTCCCTCCTGGGGAACGCATAAACAGCAAGCTAACTCAATGGGGGAAATGTCACGATCATCAGCTGGGCTAAGAAGCACTGGCAGGAAATAGCAGGCCAGCGTGAAGGTGGGCAGAACAGAGGAAAGGCACCCCAGGAGAAGGGGCAGAGAGGCCCTCTCTGAAACCCCCTCCCTCTTTCCCCGTTGAAACCCTGACTCTGATCTTGTTTAATGAAGTCTTGTAACCAGCGGTGCTGCCCTGCAGGAGGGACCTGGTCCCCTAACTCGGGGGATGTCATCTAGAATGAGGACTAAGCAGAGTGGTCTGCAGTGGTCCAGAGGTGACAAGGTAGGTGAGAGGATGGGTGAGTGGTAGGAGTTTCTAGGAACTGAAACAGCCCAGGTCCCTGAGAGAACACCTTCATTCATTTGTTCATTCATGCATACATTCACTCCACAAATATCTACAGAGCACTTATTGAGAGCTGGACACACCTACTATTCACTGATAGTGTAGACTATGGGTAGTTCCCAGCCTTCCTGGCTCTAGGTCTGTCCTCCATAAAACAGGGATGATGAGACTGTTCCTCCAGGGCTGGCAGTATTAATGTGTGGGGAGCGTCTGTCACACAGTCAGGGCCAATAAATGCCAGCCACTAGTATTATTTAAAAGTCACAGACAAATTAATGCCAAAGCAAAGCTTGACTACTAACCCTGTTTCCTAAGCTGCAGGTCCCCGTCCTACCTGGCTTGGCAGTGCTTTGACTCAAACGACTGGGGTGCTTGGGGGCCAGAGCGTATCCATGTTTTAGACAACTTGCTTTGAGACCACTCGCTGGGCAGAGGTAGAATGTGTGCATTTTGCAAGGCAATTACATTGGGGCACTGATTTCTGATTTTCTGGAATTCCAAGAGGGCAGAGGTGCTGAGAGCTAGAGGACCTGATGGGAGGTCAGAAGCTTCACTCTTCTCCAACCACAAAGGCTGGTTCCTCAACTGGCAGAGCCAGAGCCATCCCCAAGATTATGGCCTCCTTTGGTCCCTACCAATAGCTTCCTCCTCTCATCCGACAGAACTGACTACTGTGCGCCTGGGGGCAGCTCACAAGGCCTCCAGGAGACTGTGGTGAACAGGACAGACACATCTGCCTTCAGAGGACTTTATGGTTTAATAGGGGGAGATGATAAATAAAGAAGTAAATGATTACTATAGAGTAATAAACACAAACCAGGTAGAGGGGCAGGGAGGTAGAGTTAGGAGGTGACACGTGAAGCAGAGGCCTGAGAGATGAGGAGTGGATCTTGCAATACGTGAGAAAGAACATTTCAGGCAGAAGAGCATGAAGTGCAAAGGTCCTGGGGCAGCATGCATGTTGGAGGAATGGCAAGGAGCCAGCAGGGCTAGAACAGAGTGAGAGACAGAGTGAGGGACAAGGTCAGTGAGGACAGCATGGTCAGATCGCATACAGTTAATGTACGACTTACAACTTTTTTCGACTATACTACATATTCAAACCAATGTTCTATTAAAATAAAAAATGTTTATCTGTGTACTTCCCCAAACCATCTTGACTCCCACCAGTGGACGACTTTTAAATGATAGCTTTCTCTCCTCTTTCCCTGACTTCTCCAGCCCTGACTAAAAGGCTTGTTCTTGCAACACTTACGGATTCCAACCCACACAGCCAAGAAAAAAGAAGAAGAAAAATCAGCCATCATCCCACCAGATGGAGGGAACCACGGTCCACACTTTGGTGTATATTTTAGGCCTTTTACCTGGGAGTCCATATGGGCATTGTTTTTCTTTATGTAGAATCACAGTGTAGATTTTTTTTTTTTTTTTTTTTTTTACACTGAACTCCATGTTCATTTTAACAATTGTTTTTTAAGTGCCTTTCTCATGCCAGGCATTGAGTACAGAGCAGGGGACTTGAACCACACGGCTGAGCCTGTCTTCTGGAGCCACTGTCTCATATGGGAGCTCTGGGAGCACAGAGGAGGGGCATGACGTGCAATCCAGTCTGGCTGGAGAAGACTTCAGGAAGACATCATCGATGCGGCTCCATGTCACCCTGGGTTTTCACTGGTTGCTTGGTTTCCCATTAGCCAAATGGGCTGTGAGTTAGTCACTCACCCAAACCTTTAGCACTGGGCATGTGGGTTACTCACAGATAAGAGCTTTCCCAGCTTCAGATTCAGCTAGTGCAGGTGGGTTGGGGCTGTCTGACCTCCAAGCTACTTCTCCCAAGGGAGGTGGAAAGCTACAAAACCTGGACAAGACAGAGGCTGGGTGACCCCTTGGCCTTATAGGTGATGCTTGTGTAAAGCCTGTGAGCACAAATGAGATTTGAAAAGAAGAGAAAGGACCCAATTAGAGACCCAGCTATTTAACTGGGGTAGAGTTAAATGGTATAGAGAAAAATTATTTAAAAAATAAATAAGATCCCTTAGTAATTAATACTATATTTAAAACTTGATTCTAATATTAGAATAATATAGAATAAAAGAGTATTCTAAAGCACTATAAAATAATAGTAATAGGCAAATCAATCGCCCAGAGGAATGACTGGTACAAAACAAGGGGTATGTCCTGTTGACAGTGACTTGCAGAAATCTATTATAAAGATGCCATTTTCAATAAGGGAAGAGCTGGCCAGAACCAAAGATGTCAGCTGCCAATTGTCACCAGACAGAGCTGGGGGTAAGGCCAAGACTTGTGATTCTGGCACAGAGCCTCTGTTGCCATTATGTGGAAAACAACGAGGACCCTGCCCTTTCCCAAAGCTCACCATGCCGGGGTGGGGGTTGGTGGTGGCAGGTGTACACACACCAGCTCATCCTTCTGTTGACTCAGAGTGTCTAAAAGTCTGTTCCTTTTCTTCTTCTTGGTGTGGCTGGTTTGAATCCTGGGGCCTCTGGCCTTGGATTAGAGACCCTGTGCCTTGGACTTTAGAGGCAGAAGACCCAGGTTCTTGTGCAGACTGGCCACTAACTAGCATCGCAGCCCCAGGCAAAGTGGGCATAAGGAGCCTTTCTTTGGCCAGTATCATTGGCCTTGGCCAGGGCTCCACAGTGGTGGCTAAGCAAATCCTTCAAGGCAGCTCTGTCAGCCTCCTGTCAGGACACCTTCAGCCTCCAAAGCCACTCTCAGAGTCCAACTGCTGTGCTTTCCATGCCTGTGTTTTTTGGGAAATACTGGCATTTATTGCGGCAGCTTATATCCCAATTTTGTTACCCAGAGACCTGGGGTCCAGTCTTGGCTCTACCACTGATAAGCATAAGCTTGGACAAATGACTGGGACTCTGGACTTATTTCCTGAGTGTATTGCCCACCCCCTTCCCTCCATTATTCTGTGCCTTTATGCTTCTTTATGTGTCAACACAATTTATGTTATATACGTACATACATACATAATTTTGTATATGTCTGTTTCCCCACGAGTCAACGTGAGCTCCACAAGGGCTAGGACCTGGTCTGTCTTGTTCACTGACCACACTGTCCTGAGCAGGGCCGGACACATACTGAATGATCAAGATAGGCTGGATAAAAGAGAGCTTGTGGCCTCAAAGTCATATGTGGCCCTCTAGATCCCCAAGTGTGGCCTCTCAATCAAATCCAAACTTCATAGAACAAAGCCCTTTATTTAGAGGATTTGTTCTGTAAAATTTGGATTCAGCCAAAGGCTAGATACTTAAGGATGCAGGAGGCCATATGTGGCCCTAAGGCCCCAGGTTCCTCACCGCTGGAGGACCTCTTCAGCTCTAAAATGATGATTCTACACATGGCTTCCTTCAGTGAAGGTAGATAGCCTTTAAACTGTAGCCAGGACAAACATGCATTTTTCTCCACCCCCCGACCTGGCTGCCAATCCTGGCTCCACCCTGGGTACTGGATGGTCTTTTCCCTTGGTGCCCAGAATCTGTAGCCCTTTTCTTAGTGGCAGGAACCAGAATCACTCCCTCCCTCCCTAGCATGGGCTCATCCCCCCTTAATCCTGACATCTTGGTTCTCATGGGGTTTTTAAGGGCCAGGCGGTCAAGGCAGCACACGCAGCTGCCATACACTTGTCTTCTCTGTGCTTACTTCTGGGAAAATTCAAAACTGTTCTTTTAAACCCAACTACTGCATTCGCTGGTTGTGGTACAAAGACAAGACAGAGCTTTACGGCTCCTGAGCCCTCTCTCCAATGCCTATGGACAGCCTTGAGCTTTCATTAAACATAGTTAAAGCCCGTGTGAGTAAGGCAAAGTGGTTCAGTGTCGATTTTACTGCCTAGATTTAGGAAACATTTCTGGTTTCCCATCTGTCTGATTAGAGCAGCTGCTGGATCGCCCTGTCTTCTGCTGCTGCTGACATAATGAAGTATTCTTATTAGTATGTTATGTCTAATGTATGAACAATATTATACATCGGGGGGCAGTTTGCACAGCTTTTTAAAAATTATATTTTGTGGAAAACACACAAGTGAGGACACAGAGCTTTGCTCATCTTGTTCAGTCTTTGGGGAAAAAAAATACTTCCTGGCTTCCTGTCTGCAGTATGTTTGTTCATTATTTATGTTCCCTGCTCATTAGCCTCTGGATGTGTTCTCACGAACCACAGGAAACAGAGGAAAGACCACTAGGGCCTGCTGTCTTTGGCTGACAGCTCACAGACCAGGCATTTACAAATCCAAGTCACCTAAAACATCTCCCTTCTCTGACACCAGGCCAAGTCCAAAAGGCTCTGTCATCTGAGCAGAGTGGGTGGGGCTCTGACGTCTGAGTGAGGGCTCCTATCTCAGGTTCCTTCTGGCTCCTTCACTGTCCGCGATGAGGTGTGGCAATGACTCACTGCAGAACACGGCTATAAGCGGTGACAAGCTCTTAGATGGCAAATGAGGACTGTGGGGGACATCTGCTGGTCTTGCTCACCCTGCTTTTATTCTCCCTTTTTGGGGAGACAGAATCTTAACTCTCCTTTGAAAACCATCCTTGTACTATGGGGACTCTCCCCACTGCTAGCCCAAGTTCCAGGGGTGAGTCCTTGAGCCACACCTGGTCAGTCATGGCAGCACACACCTGGATCCAGCCATGCCTGAAACTGGTCTACTCCTAGGCTACTAAGACACACAAGCCAATGTGTTTCAGGGTCACTCTAGGACAACCAGAAGTCTTGATGACTGCAGTGAAGCCACACAGCCCTTGGAAGTTGTCCAGGGCACTGGGCAGCCAGATGGACATGCTGATCTGAAAAGGGGGTCAGGTTGCTACATGCTCTGAGGGCTCTGAGGGCTACCATGCAGGTCAGCATCTTCCAGTATCTTCTCCCACCCCACTGCACTGCAGCTGAGCCAGTCTGCCAAGCACTGTCCCTCTCTCTACTCCCCCAATCCCCCAAACATAGGGAACTTCAGTCCATTCCTCCCTCTACTCTCCAAGTCCCCCAGACGTCAGCAACTTCCCTCCCCTCTTTCTTACTAGATTAAAGCCTGGAAAATGCTTTTCATAGGTTCTTGGTCTTTCCCTTCCTATTCTTTTTAAATGAGGACTTGTTCTTCTGCTCCTTCTTACCACGTGATTGGGTAGGGAAGCATACCAAAACACCACCACCAACCTGCAGAGACAAAGGGCCATGAAAAGAATCCCTCGTTCATACACACAGGGGACAGCTTTGAGATTTGCCACAGAGCCTCCTAAGCATCGCCCCAGACGGTGGGCCATTTTAGGTGTTTGTTGCAAAACAAAGAGATGAACAGCTCCTTCTCAGCTCCCTGCCTGGGAGAGTTCAATGCAAAAGGTACAGATCACCCCAAACAGGGGCTCCTCAGGGAAATCAAGATTTCTCACGCTCTCTAGGGGAAATACTGGTGGAAAAGTCTGCCAAAAGCAATTCTGAATGCACATTCCTCTCCAGGGTAACTCATGTCTCCCCCAAATGAAACAGCAGTGGTAAGTTGCCACGCCAACTTTCACTGGGCAAATAGGGCCAAGCCTGCACTCGGCCAGCCCCCTGAACCTCTCGGACCACATGATGGGAGTGAGCCACAAGCTTCTGGTTCCCACTGCGTCACCCCTTTTTTGGGCCTTTGAAAGAGAGTAAGGGAGGATTCCAGGTGAAGGCATGTCTTGCCAGACTCAGAGATATACAGAGACGCAGCAAAACTCAGCCCAGCCAGTCTTCCTTCCCCAGTAGTGGATGCGGCCGAGAAAGGATGCCGGTCTCTGCGTGGCAGATTAAAATAGCCCTGCCATGGCTCCTGGGTCTCCCACCCCAGTCTTTCTGAAGCAGATGGAAGCTCCTCATTAATAACCACGATGGTGTGGTCATGCCCCCTAAAAAGAGGAGTCCACAAAGCTCACTTTGTGGACTTCCACATCGATTCCCCTCTCTAAGGATGTCCGGGTGGGGCAGTGTGTTCTAGCTCTCAAGGCCAAAGGCCTGCACTCGGCCGATGGTGCAGCAGGCCTTGCAGGGAGACCAGCTATGCCCTCTCAGAGTCAGGGCTCGGCTGCCAGTCTCTGAGAACCACAGGAGGGCAGGGAGTGTCTCCTGTCTCATCATGATCTCTGGGCCTTTGCCGAGAGGCAGGCCTGCTTTTGGGCCAGCAGCCAGTAGTGGAAGGATTCTGAATGTGAATCAAGTCCGAAACAGGCTCACACTGAAAAGAGGACAGGCCTCTCTAGCCACCATCCTGAGCACTATGTCCACTCTCTCAAGACTCTCCTTGTTTGGGTTTCAGGTGGAGGCAAAAGAAACAAACGCAAACTGCCCACACCATATATCTGTTCAAGCCCTCTCTAGTCCAGACCACTCAGCTACACTGGGGTAGTGAGAGCTGGGCCCTGGGATAGTGACGGTAGCACTGCTGAACTCCTTCAGGTGTGGGCATGTGCTAAGGGCTTCATAAACGTCCCTGCATTTACTCCTCTAACCCAGGGGTCCTCAAACTGCGGCCCGTGGGCCACATAAGGCGGTGTGATTGTATTTGTTCCCGTTTTATTTTTTTACTTCAAAATAATATATGTGCAGTGTGCATAGGAATTTGCTCATAGGTTTTTTTTTTAACTATAGTCTGGCCCTCCAACGGTCTGAGGGGCAGTGAACTGGCCCCCTGTTTAAAAAGTTTGAGGACCCCTGCTCTAACCCATCCTCTGAGAGAGGCTTGTTTGGACCTCAGCTCCCAGCATCAGCCTTAGTAAAAGCCATGTAAGTGTTAGTGCTAGCTCCATCCAGCTAGAGATGAGGAAATTGGTGAATGTAAATGCGGATGTTCTCAAGAGACCACGCTCCTAACCACTCTGTAAACGGCCTACAGAGGAATGGCCTCCAAGGAAGACTGATCACCGCAAGCACACTCAGAGGAAGCAGACCAGGCTGGCAGGGGACAAGATTTCTGAGCAATTGCAAAAGAGGGAGAAAGGCATTTAAAAGTTTGCCACGTTACGAAGGGGTCTCAATAATCAGGAGATTTCTGTTGCCACACTGGCCGCAGGTCATCAATTCTTACCCCTCTTTAACCATTGTTCTGGTTTCATAGCTTAATGCTCATCAGATGGACCCCTGGCCCTGTCCTTTCTGCTATACTCACAGCCCCGACTGGCCCACTCTGGCACAGAGCCAGAAACATGGCTGCTGAAGGAGGGAACAGGGAGGGAATGGAGGAGACTGTCCAGGGAGAGCCCCAGCACTCACCATGACCAGCTTTGCTGAGACAACTGTCATGAGACACTTGTGTACCCACTGAGCTTCAAGCTCCGACACACATGTGGATCAGGCAGGCATAGAGCAGGGGCAGCCAGGGACCAGGAAGGATGGTGGGGGAGGGCAGAGAATACACACATTTTCCAGTGTCACATGAGGCACAAATAGGGCTCCCAAGAATGGAATTCAATTCTGTAAATACCAACTCGACGTCTCCTAAGCGCAAGGCACGGCGCTGGCCTCCTTTGACTGTGCAGTTCTCACAGCAAGTGAGGCTGACGGGGGTGTGCTCCTCTAGTTCCTGATGCGCCTTCCCGTCGGGGGGCTGCACACACCCTCTGACAGCAGGCACTCCTCCTGCACTGCCTCCTGTGTGCTCCCAGCTCCAGTAGATACTTACTGACTCCCTCCCTGGGCTCTTCAGCTGGGTGTGGAAGAATGCACAAGCCATCTAAAGCCTGGAGTATGTGTCTAGTGGCGCTTTCCACCAGGCACCTGAGAACAAAGGGTAGTATACAGGAGTGGCTTTGATGGTGCTGTCCACATTTAAAATAAGAGGCAGCAACAGGGCTCTGGAGGCCAAAGCTGCACAGGACTCCCCTGTCTTATCTCTCCCATGAGCCACGGCCTGCCCCACTCCCTTGGCTCTCCCAAAGGAGATGCCGGAAACCTTCCCTCTGTCTTCTCAGCACCCTGGATCCTAGGAAGAGCTCTGACAGGCAAGGGCTGCCCAGAGGCTACAGGTCTGCCAGATCTGATGTGTGGGAGAGAGGCTGGGCCCAGGGAAGCTGATGGGGCACACGGCACAGGCTCTTCCTGAACAGTGAGCTCAGGACTCCAGGGACACGATGGCTGTCATCATGGCCTTCTGCCTCCACTGCTGCAGGCAGCAAAGGCTTCCTGACCTGGCTGGTGTGGTCCTACCCATAACAGCAACAAAATAAACAACATTCCCTTTTAACTTTTCCAAGCATTACCACACATTATGTATTGGACAAAAACAACAGTTCCTATTTATTAAATACCAACTTCGCCCTGGGCACTTACATATATTTTCCCATTTGGTCCTCACAACAAATCTCAGGAATAAGCAATGTTGTCATCCCCATTTTACAGATAGGAAAACTGAGGCATAAGGAGGTAAACTGGCTATGAGCCCAGCATCTCAGAGTTGGTGAGTGGCAGGGCTGAGGGCTGAAGCACAGCCCCTCATAATATCCACCTCAACAGTCCTGGAGGGACGCCACTGGTTTACAGTAATAGAGGAAGGCATGAGAACAGTCCCTGGCTGGCTCCACTGTCACAGAGCAGAAGCCTCAAATTGGCCATCTGCAGCCCAGACTGGGTCAGAAGAAAGATGTGTTTTGTTTGGCCTGCAAGAGCTTTGAGTTTTAATTTTTTTCCCCTTCAGTTAACATTTATAAATCAGGAGAATTTTCACAAAAGGATACCGATTTCTGGCTTCTCCTAAAAATTCAGACATGTTGACCTGCCCTCTTGGGTAGGGACCAGAGTTTGGCTGCTTGCTATGGGCAAGGCCAGTGCTCTCCAGTGACCCAATGGTTCCACCAGGCCACAGCCCTCAGGCCACTGGCCTGCTGACACTGCCAGCATTGTGATCCCTTTATAGAGCCAGTGAATGGCATGAGCCACACATGCTAGGTAGCAAAAAATGTTTCCAGCATGCTGGTACAAAGAAAAAGTGCTGAGCTAATGGCAGGTTTCTTTTGTCATCCTAATAAAGACGAGCAGTAGCCAGAAATTTGACAGGCCAATGAATCTGGAACATTTAGTGTAAACCATGTTCAAACTTGTGAAACAGGTTCAGCTTGCCACCACCTTGTTGTGTAGCTTTGCTGGAAGGTACTGCAACCCCCAGGGATCCAAGGAGATGCACAGCCAACCAGAAGGCTCTGCACAGCTCAAAGTCTGGCTGCAGTCCATGTTTGCACTTAATGCTGCTCGTCAGATGCATGGAACACTAATGACAATCACAGGCCCTGGCTGCCGAGAAGTGGCCCCGAGGGGTGGGAAGCAAACCTCTGAGCTAGCCAATGCGAAGGCATTTAGCCAACAAATGGGGAAGGTACTTTCTGCACTAGCTGGCAATGAGGAAGGAACCCATTCTCTAAATGCTGCAGTACCTCAGGGCGAAGACCTTGGACTGCTAAGTCAATATCTTCACTTAGATAAGTACAAGGCATTGCAGAAAAAATGGGTTCTTCACCAAACACCTGATTTTGTCTCCAAACCATCAGCCTGCCCCACCACAGCAAATACTAAATACCTACAAAAGATTAAGCGTGACACTTGCTCTTTTTTTAGTAAGTGTTGAAGAGGTGTCCCAGACATAGTAACACCAAACTGAAGACTTTTTATTTGTCATAATCAGAAGAAATGAATTGAAAAAAACACCTTTCCCTCAATGGGATTCCACATTATTTGTGTCTTTTTACCACCATAGATCATCTTGGGGGTCACCAGCCCACAATTTGACGAATTTGAATGTGTGATCCTAGAATTTAGTCCAGTATCTAATCTGGTTCAAATGGACAAAAAGTAGCAGGGGGTGGGGGAGGGTGGGTTGGTGTTAATAGCTGCTGACTGCTAGCTAGCGGGGGGGCACACAGACACAGAGAGGACAGAGAGATAGAGTCCAGCTGACCAACAATTAAGGGAAGATGACAGGGATCCTGAGAACATGGCAATCTGGAAGAGATTATCATCAGTCCAGCTTGAGTTAGAGAACTGTTGAGGTCTTTGGGCAGATGGGGCACATGTGTGAAATAAGGATGAAAAACTGGTGAGGGTGCCTCCCTCTTTTACTTGGAGCCAGATACTGTCCCCAGTGTGGGGACAAAGGGATGGGGGGTATAGAAACTTGCTTTGCCTGAGGGGCATGGGTCTCTCTAGATACCAGGAGGCCAAGAAGTTGCTGAACAAGTAGACCACAACCCCTTGCCCCTGAGCCTGAAGGAGAATGGTGAGTCAAGAGAGAAAGGATTCCTGCAGGTGTCCTAGGAGCAGGTAGTGGCTGGCCTCCCTGCATAGCACTGGCCCAGAGGCTATGGGCAGCTCCTGGGCCACCAGCTGTGGAGCGCTGCCACTCTGGACTCCACTCCAGAGGTACAGACAGAAAACAGAGAACACTCACAATATATTTCAAAGTCTCAGCAGAAGAAGATCAATCAGAACAAACAGTGCCCAAGCCAGTGAGGTACAGCTCCCCTAGGAAAGAAGGGACAACTCAAATAGGAATCACAAGCCCTAGAGCAATTTAGGGCAGACTTAAAAGACTTTCTATGCATTAAAACAATGTCTTCCGACTATGGTAGGTGAATCTCTGTTGAGATGTGAATTAGTGGCCTGGGAGACAAAATGGCAAAACCATCTCTAAAGACACAGCAAAAATATAAAGAGAGAGAATTTATAAGAGAAAAGATAACAGAGCTGGAGGACAGACTCAGAGAGATCTAACTGGAGAACACTGGGAATTTTAGAAGAAAAGGGAACTGATGGAGGATAGCCAATAATTGAGTAACAAAGAGAAGACAAAGCCCCTGAATTGAAAAAAGACCTGATTCTGCAGACTGAAAAGGCTCATGCAGTTCCAAGAAGGAAAACAAGAAAAGACATACACATAGGTTATCCTGGTACAACTGCTCAACTTGAGGATACACACAAAACCTCAAAAGCCTCCAGACAGAAAGAACATAAAACCGGATTGACATTGGACTCCTCATCTCAAACCCTAGAATACCTTGCACACACTACTTAGAAAAGATATCCAAAGCCCCTCAAATGGTTTGCCATCATCTTCTGGGGGAAAAGATCTTTGCGCCCATGCAAGAATCCACAGAGTGTATCACTCACATGTCTCATCTGTGAAAAACACTTAAAGCAACAAGCAGCAAATATACTGTGTTGAGAGACCTCAAACAAGGGGGACGTGAAGAGGCTGGGAAGCCATGATGAATAAGGAAGCTTGCTCACACACCTGCTCCTGCTCCTCTGTCCCACATCTAAATGAAGACTGGGGGATGTTCTGGAATGTAAGTGCTAAATAAGGACTCTGAAAATAGAAGGGACTTACTACAAGGGAAATTCCAACAATAACCCAAAGCCAAAAATACTAAATGGTCCCAAGAAACTCAAGGAATTGAAGGGGAGGGGAGCAAAAGTGTTCCAGGGTCTCAACGTAAGTAGGGATGGGGAATTTTAAGATTCCACCCATTCAAGTAGGGAAACGCAAAAAGAGACTGGAGCATCTTAGGAGAAATGGTTATTTCCAGTTATCTTGTTTTTAAATAGCAGTAGAGCAATATGTATTTGATTATAGATTAGGGGGGAAAGAATGTAACCTTTTATGGAATGGAGAAGCGGAGAACTTTCAAATTAACATGGGGAAAAATGAAATGCAAAACAACTACGTTAAACCAAGAGAAACAAAATAGTGACAGAAGGAAATTACAAACATACAGAAATGGAAGGAATAAAATCAAGTGCATCAGTTAATGGATTAAATTTCTCATTAAAAACAGAAGATGTTAGATTGGGTTAAAACATTAAAACAAAAATCCAGTTCCAGGTACATGATGTCTATAAGAAAATTGATTGACACGAAGATACACAGAATGGTCAAGATAAACGGATAGGCAAAGAGACACCAGGCAAATGCAAACAGAACGAAAGCAGGAGTGTCAAAATTAATTAGATAAGGGGGAATTTTAGTTAAAAATAACCCTGCAGGGAATGAAGATACTTGTAGTGATAAAAAGGAACACTTTATGAAGAAGTCACAACCATCAGAACCTGAATACATTATACATAGAAGCTAATTATATAAAGCACGATTAGAAATGCAATAAATAGAATTTTAATGTGAAATCTCAAAGATGTGGATTATAAAAAATGGACGTAACTTGCAGGCAACAATTAAAACAATAGAAAATAAATAATAATCTGAACTACTGTAACTATGTAGGGCCTTACCTACCTTGAATACAGAAATTTTTAAGGACCTAGATAATTTATAAAAATTGACCTAATGGGCGCAATGTCAGCGGGTATGGCGCACCTCCAGGGTGCAGGACACAGCTACAGCAGGGACCTTTACTTAACAAATGCAGACATTGTACTCTTGTTACAATGGGAAATGAGGTAATTGCCTGTACCCTCATATTAATCTGAAAAAAAAAAAAAAAAAAAAAAAAAATTGATCGTGTACTAGGTTACAGAGATAAACCTGGGAAAGAGGAAGCAGATCCCCCAGAACCAAGCACACATTCAAACTCTGCCTCTGCAAGTGACAAAGCATGTGGCCCCCTGGGCCAGAGCCTGACCCTCCATATCTGTGCACCCCTCCCAGTGGGCTCTGGGCCTGAGGGGCCTACCAGTGTTGCATGTAGAAGGGCAGTCTAGGGCCGGTACCTGCTTTCACCTACCAACCCCAAATGCATGGAAAGCCTGGCCAACACTTGTCCCACTGGGCTATAAGGAATATTTTCATTTCTCAAATTTGTGTCTGACTTGCTTTAAAAGCATTGCATTATAGTTACTAACCTCCACATACACTCTATTAAGGAGAAAGGATAACTATTCTTTTCTCCCGTCTTCCAGACAAAAAACAGAAGTTTGGAAATGATGTTACTTGCTCAAGGTCACAAGCCAGCAAGCAGCCATGCTGGGGCTCTGACCCAGGTCTTGACTCCACATCCCAGACCTCCTCCCAGTTAAACTCTGCAATAAGATTGAGTGGCAGGATGAATCAGTCACGTGCTACAGCGGGTGAGACGGAGTAATGATGGGGTAATGGCTCCTGGCACCAGATCCAGGGCCCTCCAGGGAGTCTTTTTGCTCCAGGGAGTCTTTTTGGGAGACTGGATGGAACCTGGGCTGGGCTAGAGGGCAGCTTAGAAGTGAGTGGGGATGTTCCCTACTCAAACCCTCGGCTCCAGTGATGGCTGCTGCTGCTAGGCCCAGAGCAGCTCCCGAGCAGAACTCCTGGCAGGTGGCAAGCAAATAAGCCCATTGTCTCAGGTCCCACTGCAGCCCCAGAATCTGGCTCCAGCATGGCACCTCCTCAGGGAGACTGGGATTCCACCTGCTGGCAGGGCCCCACGGTCTGTGGGAGGGCAGGCCAGTGCACACCAAGGCAGCAGGGTATCTGTTCCCTGAGGACAGGGTCCACCCGACTGCTCCTGAGAAGGTACAGCTGGACTGGGCTGGGGCCAGGAGGAATGATGCAGAGGGGATGGTGAGCCCACTCGAGCATCCCCAGTAAGGGTATGAGGAGAAGCTGCTCCTTCCCTGACAACCCAGCGAGGCTTCAGATCCTCAGAGAGGGCTGGTAGCCAAAGCAACACTCCCAAGATGCAGAGGGGACAGGAACCTCTGATGCTGGATGGAAGAGGTGAACAGCTTTGTTGTGGGAACACACTGAGGAATTACTCTGTGCCAGACATGGTTTACATGCACCATCACTTTTTGTCCTCATAACGCTTTGAGGAAGGTCCTATTACAGAGGAGGAAATGGAGGCTTACAGAGATTAACCTACTCATTCAAGGCCACACAGGTGGTAGGTGGGAAAACTGAGCTTCTGTATATCTCAGAAGCTTGTGCCCTCAGCAAGGCTCCAGAGTGCCCACCTTCCTGCACCCTTGGGCTGACTGTGCCCACCCCCACCCCCGTAGCCTTCTGTCCTACAGAAGCCAGCCTGGGCAGCACCGTATTAATAGCTTTCCCTAGCCCTGGTCAGGGAGGGTCCCACCCAGCAGCCTGGCAGCTAGGGGGCTACTCTCAGGGACTTGGGAATCAGAAGACCTGCATTCGCAGAGGCTGTCCCAGGCTGTGTTATGATAATGACCAAATGGGACATAGCACGGCACCTGTAATTCCTGTTGTACCTGTGTGTATGTTCTCAGCAAGTCAGAAACACAAGTTTCTGGCCTGATCCCTCAATGCAGAACTCCCTGTACCCTCCCACAGTGCGGCCTTCTTTGAGGGCAGGAGGATGGTTTCTTATTTCTGCTCATTGCTCCTTCCGCAGGGAACAAGTCTATTATTTTGGCCACATGGCAGGGCCTCAGAGGATTGGTGCTTCTGGCTGGAAGTCTCTGGGTTCCGCCTGGGCCCTGGAAAAGGTCCTTACAAACAGCCGGAAATCTAACAGAGGTGCTGTAGAGCCTACTTTGGAGACATCTGCTCAGATTAAATTCTGTCCTACGATCTGCAGGAGTATTAGCTGACAGTTGTTTGATGTTGGCAAGGGGTGGGAAGGCTGGGGAATGTGAGGAGACTTGGCCACAGGCAAGCTCTTCTTTATAAAGAAGGCTATTAGAAAACTCCAGCTCATATTTGACCACCCAGGGGGTTCCAGATCACAATCCTTCCTAGGGCCCATCTCAACCGAATGGGAAAATATTTGCTGACAATTTTGTAAAAGTTAATTAAGTATTATTAGAACATGCCCTTGAGCTTAATGATGTTCTTTATTTCCCCATTTGCATACTGCAAGCCTTCAAGTGATGATACCTCCTTGAGCTGATTCTTCAACTTGATTTCATTTGTGCAGTTTTGAGAACTTCATTCCTCAAATATGCATGCAGACTCAAAGCTAATAATAAATGTAATGGGAACCATTAATACTATTGGCAAAGTAGGCAAGAACATTGGACTTAAGGGTCAGAAGTCCTAGGTTCAAAGGCCAGAATTGCTGATTTCTATCTAGATGACCCTGAATAAATAATTTAATTTCTCTGGCCCTTAGTTTCTTCATTCATAAATAGAATAGTTCCCATCCAACCTCCTTTATGGAGAAATTACTAGGATTGAGTGAGATGTCTACAATAGCCCGTTGTAGACAGTAAAACATGTAAAGGGATGCTCAAAAAAATGTTAGAGCTCTCTCAGACTTAGAGATTGGACATTTGTGGCTTGGGACCACCGAGCATCCAGTCTTTCAGCTGTTTGCCAACATCAGTATTTGGAGAGTCACTCCTCCCCTTAGCCAATGTCATTAAGGTGGGGTCTAAGACAGCATACCGTGTTCCCCTCAACCCTCCACATTTCCTCCAGATCTCTGCTTAAATGTTATATTGGAGAGGATGTCCCTGACCACTCTCATAAAACAGAAGCACTTCTAACCCCCTCACTCTGTTTTACTTTGCTTCATAACCTATCTGCTCCTGACACATTATTTTCTGCTTGGTGTCCGCCTCTATATCCTGAAAGCTGGACCCTCCTTCACCCATTGCTGTAACCCATGGACCAGAAGAGCTCTAGGCACAGAGCTGGAACCAAGTAAACACTTGTGCAGGTAACACATCCTTTTTTAAAATTATTAAATCATGGCTGTTTACATTAAACACACTCTTTCTTGTAGCTCCTGCTGTCCCTCAGAATAGGGCTTTATGTACAGTACATGCTCACAAACCTTGTCTGCTAAATTGGATGTTTATCATAGGATAACATTAGCACTATGATTTACCTTCTGGCAGAAAAAAAAAGTTTCTTTCATACATATGAACAAGGACTAGAAGGTAGCACAGAAAAATAGAAATGAGAGTTAAGGGTGGTGGAAAGTTTTATACATTAATTTTTCTAAATGCTATTATGACAGTGCCAGTAAAAGGCAAATGTTTTACTGTTAAAAATTGTTTCAAAGAATTGTACATGTTTTTCCTAATGTCATTTAAAGCAAAGCAGTCTGTGTTTTGTTAAAGGCACTGAGGGTTAACACTGGACAGAACAAATTTCCCTCAGAACCTTCGTCCCCAAAAAGACCTCCAGAGAGACTTCACACCTTTACAATTGACCTTCTGAGAACTGCAATCCTCAACCAGTATGTGTAAAAATGTGCAATCAATATCTTGACTGCTTTGCCTTTACATGACATCTCATTTTCAATTCCAAATATCATCATGTGGGCATTATTTACCAAGAAGTGATACAGGTTAAACAACTTTCTGCCTTAGAGAACATTGAGGCCAACCTTCTGTCTTGGGCAGACTACTTGTAAATATTCTCTCATGCAGACAGTATCTATTGAGTATCAACCACATTCCTGCACCGGGAGCCCACATCTCCAGACACATGGGTACCTATTTCTACAGAATTTCAGGGAAGAAGGTGTGAGTTGGGCTTCGGAAGAGGACTGTTCAATTCATTCCGACCCAATTATTTAGTAAGCATCTGTTATGGACCACGTAAATTCAAAGACGGGAGCGGGCCACAAGAAGCTTGCAATCTGGTTTGTGAGATAAGACCTGGAAAAAAAAACAACCCCTAATAAAAGATAGCAAAATGTCAGAAATGCTACAGAGGAAAGAAAAACCACTCGTGTTTTAAAGGGGCTCCGAGGAGGAGGAAGCACAGCTGACTGGAGAAGTTTGGCGCAGCTTCAGGAAAACCATGACACTTTGCGGCCTAGCAGGAAAGGTAGGCGTGACAGGTAGAGAGGGGGACGTGTGGGTGGGGTTATTCCAGGTAAAGGAAACCATGTGCCCCAAGGCAGGGAGACAGCAGGGCGTAGGGCGCAGGCCAGTGCAGGAGACAGTTCTGTTCTGCCTGGATGGCCATGCCAGTCCCTGCAGATGGGCCACACTGGGTGGGGGGAGGTGGTGACGGCCACTGAGGGGAACTGAGCTGGGCAAAGACTGTTCCAGCAGGCGTGAGGACAGGGACGTCGTGGTAGCAAGACTGTCAGTCAGAGGCTATGACCCTAGAAGAGCACCACATTAGGGGACTGAACTTGGTGAGGTGGGAATTTTATTTATTCTTAATAAATTCTTAATTTATTCTTAATATAATTCTTACATTGATGTCACATATTTTTTTTTTCATGTACAAAACATTACATAATAAAAAGGCCTACCTGATTAATTCAGCCAACAAACATAAATTAAACATTTGCTCTTTAAAAAGCCTTTTTGAAGACAACGACATCCAGGGAAGAGAGATGAGAGGTCTGCACTTTGGGAAACAGGTTGTAAGAAAGGAAGGGAGGGGTGAGCAGGCGGGAAATGATAGCGGCAGATTGGCAGCGATCGATCCTTGGGTGGGGTGTGCGTGACAGAGAACACGAAAGCACAGAGAACAAGGCCCACAGCAAGGTGCTGGGAGGGGACTGAAGGAAAATCCTCGGCAGAGGAGAGAGACTTCTGATTTATAAACAGAGTGGCCCCAGCTTTGCCCAGTCAAGAAAATGTGCTTGAGCTGCATTTCGCTGGGAGACACTGAACTTGACCATCCAGGAACCCAAAGCACCTTCCAGGCTTGGGAGACGGCAGGGCCAGGGGTGCCTGCAACGGGATCCTTATTTCTGTGGATAGGGCTCTGATGCTCCCTGTGTGACCTGGCTGTGTTACCAAGAACAGATATTCTAGGGAAGAGGTCTTCCACTCACACCCTTTGTGACTGCAGCTGGCAGATTTAAGTAAGGGTTTTCTCTAACACGACCTTTAAAGAAAGGTTAACGACAGTTTCAGGAGGGCCTGAGCCTCTCGTGCTCTGAGATGTCAGAGGGGAGGGAGGATCTGGACGCCTGGCATCACTGACATCACCTCCAGGAGCGCACTGCGGGACTCAGCCACTTGTTCCCAGCAGTGAAGCACACGGGTCTGTGCCCTGAGCCAACAACCCAAACCGCAGGTAGGCTAGGGGGTGGGCAGGCTGACCCAGGGGGTTGGGAGATCTGACTTCTGTCCCTCACTCACCTAGGGACCCTGCTGAGATCGCAGCCATTACACAAGTGGGCTCTGGGCTCATAAAGATCTGACTCTGAATCCTGGGGCCCAGAACCCCCAACACGCCCAGTCTAAATTATCAACCTCCCACAGGTCTCTCCTAAAATGCCTGCACTTCTCTTTACCAACACTTTTCACAATTTATAATAAGATTACTGTGAGTCTACCCTCTGGACTGGGTACTGTGTTTTGTTCTCACTGGGCCATGTTTTGGCAGAGGAAGTACACCGTATCAGTTCTCAAATCTTACTGATTCCTTAGGGGCCAGTTCAAATGCCATCTCCTCCAGGAAACTTCCTTGGGTCTCCACGCAATAATTGCTTTTTCTATTCAGGTGCCCCAGCTGTCCATCTCTCCATCTGGCTGGAGCATTTTCTGCCTTTGCCTTAAGATGACTGCTGCTTACATGGACATTCACCCTCATAGGCTTCATAGGACACCCGTAAGCTCCTGGTGGGTCAGGAACACAGCCTCAGCCACTTCTTTCATACTCCCCAACACCTGAAGCAATGCCTGCTGCGCTTGTGAGTTAATGAATCAGACAGTGAACATTCGCTGACTGCCCTAGGGCACGCCACCCTTTGACTGTTCAGGCTGTAAACTCTTCCACAAAAGATCCGAGCCTCACCTCAGCCAAGATGAATCAAGTAGACTATCAAGGAGGCGATTCCAAGACAAATCCATACAAACTGAATTTAGCTGGTGCAGAGCGGAAGCGGCACCCTCCAGATTTCTACAAACAGATGCATTACCCTAATCACCGGCTCAGTGGCCACAGCCTACTAGCAGCCACATCTCCCTGGGCCAACTATGGTGGATGAGACATCTTTTAAACAGATCAACAGAGTTTTCTCATCTATAAAATAAATAAATGTTGCGTGGGCTTTTTCCTGGCTCGCTTGTCCTGGGTCTCTAGGCTGATCCTAAATGTACAATTTTATTCATGGAAAACATTTTAGTAAAACATTATTTGAAAGTTAGTGCCAGGGAAAACTAGCACTGGAGTGGACCTGAGGGGCCACGCAGAGCAGCAGCCTGTACCGTGATCATGCCCAATCTGGTTATTTTTCAGAGCTCTCCAGGCACGATGGGGGACAGTGCTACTAAGTGGGGTCTGGGCCTTGCTGGCTGACTGTGATCACTGAGGACCCTGTCCACCTTTCTGGCAGCATGGGTGCTTACCCAGCACCCCCACGCCCCACTGTCCAGCTTGGCTGGAGTTGCCGGGAACTCCTGGGTGTTGAAGAAAGGCCAGGTAGGCACTTGAGTGACAGAGGAAGCCAAGGAGTCTATGCAGAAGATAGTTAAATTAGGCTGTCTCACCTGAAGACCACGAGGTGCCTGATTGTTCTGAATAATTACTATTAAGCTGGCAGGTACCCTGGGTTCCCTGGTAATCGCCATTAGGGTTTCATTTGGAGCCACTGTTTTTCTGGCTGATACATGAAGGCCCCAAGGCTTTCCGCCTGGGGAGGGGGTGAAGAAGTTTCCTGTGCTAGCTTGTCTGCCCCCAGGAGCTGAATGGAGATGATGGCCCCAGGCCTGCTCACTGGCTGCTGTGAGTTGAACAAAAGGCATGTCACAGCTCCCTTTGCCTCCCTGGTTCTTCTCCAGTTTTTCTGAATCCAACGCAAAGCTTCTTGGTCTCAACCATTGGCACTGGAGTCCAAAAGAGGGCAGGTCCCTGGGAGTTAAATGGCCTTGCAGAATTACAGCCTGGCAAAGCTCTGGAAGCCCCCAGTGCTGAGGCCGGCCTTCCCCACCTACCGGTCCCAGAACACAGGCTGTGAAGGACTCCACTACACAGTGCTTCTCAAGCAGTGAGGCATCCAATTTCTTACTCTCGTCAACAGAGTCAGACCTGTGACTGATAATCAGAGATTCTCATCAGCCTGTGGTAACCAGGGTTACTGCCCTGGTTGGATGTAATTTCAGCCAAGGTGCTCTGTGGTCTCCTTAGTTTGGAACACCTGATCACAGATAGTCTCTGCTAGATTCTTTTTTTCTTTTTTTTTAATGCTAAGGATTGTCCACAGACCATCATTACCACTTTCAAGTACCCCAAGTTGGATGGGGGTCTTATTCATGTTGCCTCAGACATGGTTTAAAAGATGAAGAAACCAAGGCCCAAGAACACTGTGCCTTAACTCAAGTTCTCAGAGTGATTCAGTATTGATGTTGACCCAGACGGTGATTCCCAGACTTCTTTCCCTTTCCTGTATATACATTCAAGTAGATTATAACTCCCAGGACAGGAACCCTCTCCTTTACCTATAGTGTGACATGGTGAGTAGCATCAGACTGCAATTCTGCCTGCATGACTACAAGCTACAGATCATAAACTCTCCCATACTTCCCTAGTGTGGGGCCAAGACACCTTAACAGTACCTTGGGCAATGCTGCCTCAGTTTCCTAAGCTGCAAAATGGGGATATTCACAGTATAGGGCTTACCTCATGGGTGATTATGAGTTAACGTAGGTGAAGTGTTTACAATTGTGCCTGATACTCAAAGGTTTTTAACAGCTTTATTGAGATACATCATAATTTGCACACCATACAGTTCAATGGTTTTGGATATATTCACAGATATGTATAACCATCACCATAGTCAATTCTGAAACATTATCTCAAAAAGAAACCTGTTAGCCATCACCCCACCCTCTTGTCAATAAATAATTGACTTTTTCTCTCTATTGAGCATCTTTTCATGTGCTTATTAGTCATTTGTATATTGCCTTTGGAGAAGTATCTATTCAGATCCTTTGCCCATTTTTTAATTAGGTTATTTGCCTTTTTATTTGAATTGTAAGAGTTCTTTATATATTCAGGATACAAATGCCTTATCGGATATGAGTTGCAAATATTTTTTTCCCATGCTGTGGGCTGTCTTTGTACTTTACTGATGTCTTTTAAAGCACACAGTTTTTCATTTTGATTAAGTACAACATATCTAATTTTTCTTCTGTTGCTTTACCAAAATCATGGAGATTTACTCCTATGTCTTAGTTTGTTCTTGCATTTAAGTCTTTAATCCATTTGCATTAATTTTAGTACATGGTGTGAAGGAAGGGTCCACCTTCTTTACATGTGATTATTCTAGTTATCCCATTAGCATGTGTTGAAAAGACTATTCTTTTGGCATTGAATGATCTTGGCACCCCTGTCAAAACTTCAGTCCATCATAGATATTTAAGTTTATTTTTGGACTATCAAGTCTATGGCATTTCATTTGGACTCTCAAGTCTATTTCACCTTGTGCCAGTACTACAATATCTTGATCGCCATTGGTTTGTAAATTTTTAAATCAGGAGGGATGAATTCTACTTTATCCTACTTTATGCTTTGGGGGGATTGTTTTGGCTATTCTGGTCCCTCAAATTTCTACATGAACTTTAGAATCAGCTTGTCAATTTCTACAAAGAAGGTATCTGGGATTCTGATAGGGATTATATTCAATCTGCACATGATTTGGGGAGGAGTATTCAAAAAATATTATTTCTTTCATCTTCTTTCCCCCTCCCTATTCCTACCACTACTATTTCATATTGTAAGAAATAAATAAGATGAATGATGTGCAGTGTCAGAATGTAGCAAGAGTTTGATGCATGTTTGCTATTGGTATTTTTGCTACAACCGTTGTATCCCAGAGGCTGCTATGGGCTGAGTGGCCAACGTAGCACAACCTAACTCTGGCAGTGACCCCCCCATGGAACCCAGCCTATTTCCAGGCATGGTACAGGGCTCCCAAGGCCAAGGCTCTTCATCTTCCCCAATGTGGCTTCCCACTGTGTCACAGACCATTGTGTCTTCTGTTGGTGGACAGTACAACCTCTGTTCATGCCCAGCTCCCAAGGCCTATAACTGGGGGAGCTCCTCATGAGTGATATAAATGTGCTCAATCAAAACTAATTTCAGATGCCTTGGCAAGAAGGGACAGTGGATTACAGGGTAAGGAAAGGAGCAGGTCTGGTTCAGCATTTCTCAAATTTGAATCACTTAAGGACCACTCATATAATTTTTGGCCACAGTCTACCATTACATGTGATTTGCTGAATAGTTTAATTAAACTGTATATACTAGAAACAAATATAAAAATTCCTTTTTAACTATTAAGAGATATCACTTTCTTAAAACCAGTATCACATGCTTTTATATAGGAGACAACCACAAAAGCAAATACAATGGAAACAAAACATCTTATAAAAGGCTCTTTACCTCTTTTATGTTTACATGGACGGAGCTGGAAAATATTCTTCTTAGTAAAGTATCTCAGGAATGAAAAAAAATATCCAATGTATTCAGTACTACTGTGATACCAATTTATAATCACTCATACTTGCATATGAAAAATGAAACACAACTATAAAGGAGGGAAGGGGAGGGAGAGGGGAGGGAAGGGGAGGGGGATGGGTTGATAGAGGGAGGGTTAGTAGGGGGACCACGCCTATGGAGCACATTGCAAGTACAAGTTGGATCTATCAGGTGTAGAACACAAATGCCTTTTTTTTCTTAATTAAATCATAGCTGTGTACATTAATGTGATCATGGGGCACCATACACTGGTTTTATAGACCATTTGACATATTTTCATCACACTGGTTAACATAGCCTTCCTGGCATTTTCTTAGTTATCGTGTTAAGACATTTATATTCTACATTTACTAAGTTTCACATGTACCCTTGTAAGATGCACCATAGGTGTGGTCCCACCAATCACCCTCCCTTCACTTATCCTCCCCCTCCCTCCCCTCCCTCTCCCCCTCTCCCATATTCTTAGGTTATAACTGGGTTATAGCTTTCATGTGAAAGCCATAAATTAGTGTTATAGTAGGGCTGAGTACACTGGATATTTTATCTTCCATACTTGAGATACTTTACTTAGAAGAATCTGTTCCAGCTCCATTCATGTAAACATGAAAGAGGTAAAGTCTCCATGTTTCTTTAGGGCGGGATAGTATTCCATGGTGTATATCTACCACAATTTATTAATCCATTCGTGGATTGATGGGCACATGGGCTTTGTCCAGGACTTAGCAATTCTGAATTGGGCTGCAATAAACATTCTGGTACAAATATCTTTGTTATAATGTGATTTTTGGTCTTCTGGGTATATATCTAGTAGAGGAATTATAGGATTGAATGACAGGTCTATTTTTAGATCTCTAAGTGTTCTCCAAACATCTTTCCAAAAGGAATGTATTAATTTGCATTCCCACCAGCAGTGTAGAAGTGTTCCCTTTTCTCCACATCCACGCCAACATCTCTGATCTTAGGATTTTGTGATATCTAATCTAACTGGAGTTAGATGATATC
>CAUYPK010129312.1:0-27941 GCA_963574355.1 Loris lydekkerianus | reverse complement strand
TTAGCTAAACATGTAAATGGTTAAAAATCCTGAATCCTTATACTCCAAAACCCCTGATTATAAGGATTCAGGATTTATAAACATTTATTTACAAGACTTTACTGCCTTAAATGGGGTTTTCACTTAATTAAATGTGCCATTATATATTGTGGGTTAAATAGGTCAGTGGAATACAGTTCAGTTCAGCCGTCTACCTCTTCGGCTCAGCCGCGACTTGTGGACTGAGCTGAAGCACCGCCCCCTCAAGCAGACCGGCAGAAGACAACTGGAGACTAGTGCATTTGATTAGGTGCATGAGCACCGAATCAAATAACCTGTATGACCCAAATATAAGCCGAGTCCGGGTTTTTCGGCACAAATTTTGTGCTGAAAAAACTCAACTTATACTCGAGTATATACGGTAATTTGAGTACCCTGTAGATTCTAGTTGTTAACCCTTTGTCAGATTCATACCCTGAAAATTCTTTTCCCATTCTAAAGGTTGTCTTTTTGTTTAACATGTTGTGTTCTTAAGTGTGCAGAAGCTTTTCAGCTAAGTCCCATTTGTTAATTTTTGTCACTGTTATGTTGGTTGCTGAAGTCTCTGTGTTTGCAACAATCTTGTTGGAACTGGAGATCATTCTCCTAAGTAAAGTATCAGAAGTGGAAAAAAACCCACCACACATACTCATTATTCAATTGTAACTAACTAATCAACACTAATGTTCTCAGATGGAAGTAAAACTTAATGGGTATCATGCAGGTGAGAGGGGGAAGAGAGGAGGCATGAAGTCATCCATAACTGGTACAATGTACACTGTCAGGTGATAGGCACATTTATAACTTTGACTCAAGCAGTATAAAAGTGATCCAGATAACCAAAACATGTGTACCTTAATAATATTATGAAATAAAAAACAAAAAATAAATTTTATCCCCCAAACTCCTGGCAAGGGACACTTTAAGTTTATAAAAACAAAAAAATAAAAAAGGAGAAGATGGAATATTCAACTTCCCAGCTATTATTACTGAATTGTCTGTGTCACATCTCTTTTATTATTTTTCTTCATATATTTTAGAATTATTTGTTACCTGCACATGTTTATAAATTTTATATCTTCTCAATAAGTTACCACACTTATTATTATAAAATATTCCCGTCTGTAGTAAAAATGTTTGTCTTAAAGTCAATTTACACTGATATTAACGTAGCTACCTCAGCCCTCTTTTGATGCTACTTACACAGTGTATCTTTTCCTATTCTATATTTTAACTTTTTAAATTAAGCATGTCCCTTCTCGACAGCATATATTTGAATCATGCTTTTTATCCATTCTATCAATATCTGTCTTTTAACATAGAAACTTAAACCGCTTATATTTAATGTAATTATTTGTAAAGTAGAATTTACATTTGCCATTTTGCTACTTGTTTTATATATGAAGTATAGCCTTTTTACTTCATTTGCTTCTCCATTATCGTATAATTTTGTGTTAAATAGATACTTTTTATGGCAACATTTTAATTTTCTTATATATTTAGCTGTATATTTTTGAGTTTTGCTTAGTGGTTCATTGCCTTGGGAATTATAATTAACATTTTACTTTATAATAATCTCATTCAGATTAAAATCAACTTAATTATATATATATAATATATAAAACATATATATAATATATAATAATATAACATAATATAAAACATAATATATATATCTCATACCTCCAATAGAGCTCCATATTCTCTGACCTTTAGGGCATTATTGTCACAAATTATATCTTTATATATGTCCATTAATCCAGATTTATAATTTTTGCTTTATGTAAGTTGCCTTTTAAATCAGCTAGAGGAAAAATTTAAAACCAAAAAGTATGTTTTAGTGTTTTATATTTACTTAAGTAATTATCTTTACTAGTGTCCTTTAATTCTTTGTGTGGATTCAAATTTCTGTTTAGTGTCCATCATTTCAGCTTGATTTCCTTCCTTTTGCATTTCTTCCAGGGCAGGTCTGCAAGCAATTAATTATCTCAAGTTTTTTCATTTGTTTATTTTTTCACATAGGAATATCTTAATCTCTTCTTCATTTTTGAAGGACAGTTTTGTTTGCAATACTTAGTTGACACATTTTTGTTTTCTTAGCACTGTGAATATTGTATCCCACTGCCATCTTGCTTGTATAGATTCTGCTGAGAAAATTGGGGACCATTTGCATTATTTGGGACTTTTTATCTTTTTTTGGACATTTCTTTGGATGCCTTGTATTTTTTTGTTGTTGTTGAAATTAGAGTTGTAATTTTTTAACACAAAATTAAAATAATTTTAAATAAAAATAACTTTAAACTTAAATATATTTTAAATGTAGCAACTCTGGAATTCAAGTCTGCCCCTTTCAAGATTTATTTTGTTTCTGCTTGTTGTATTTTGTTTGTTTATTTAATGACTTATTTGAATTAATTCTATAAATTCTATATTCGTTGGCACATGTGGTTCACTTCTCCCTGAAGTCTCCACTTGGTTATTCTGGATTCAGCTAAATAATGAGTGGACAGAAATTTCCTTAAATGTTTGCAACCAATATATGTCCCACATCTGTTTATTTTGCACCATGCCTTAAACACTCAGATTGGGACTGGCAGTTTACAACCCTTCTTACTGGGGCAAACCACCAGGTCACCTGAAGTGAGAGTTTAGGGCCTTCTCCTGTTTTTAAAGCACATGTCCCCAGTCCCACTCATTCGTGTGGATCCTTAGATTTTCAAGAATATGTTATCACCTTTCTTTAATAAACACTCCTTGGTTGGTAAAACTTTCAGTTAATTTCCAGGGTTCTGAAAAGGATTTCTGACAATTTTGCAGTTATATCTTTATTTGTTTCTCTTACGTAGGGCCAAATTCTTAGCAGTTCCTTTCTCCACTATTTATTTTCACAGACATCACTCCATAGTTAATAATTTTCTATATTAAACCTTTCATTTATAATGACAGTGTAGGTTCTGTTTCCTGATTGGATTCTGACTAATGAGCTTGTTACAAAATAATTGAGTTAACCAAATTCACTCACTTAGAAAACTGAATAGGAAACACTCAGTTCCTAAGAGCCTCAGCATCGGGTTGAATTGCAAGTTCATCATGTAGAAAGACATGGAACAGCCACAGAACTTCTGCAAATTTAACTTAGGAAAAGTCTACAGTTTGACTAACCAGAATAAAAACAGAGAAAGGAAAAGAGTGGAATTTCTCAGGAAGAAGCATAGACCACGGAGTTAGTAAAGCACCTATTTTCCTGGGAGACTCTATTTTTAGTCCATATGAATCTTTATAGTATATCATCTTTAACTTTAGATAAATTGAGTCAGTCTGTAGTTTTTGAAGCAAGCCTACTAAGAACAAAGGCTAGAGACTGCTTACCTTTCTTTAACATAAATAGTCTGGCTTTTTTTCTCTCCATGAACCCCCCATCACCACCCCACACTTGTCATCATTAAGTCTGTATGCTTTTTCTTATGATACCCAGGTAGAAAGTCCTGATTGCTTAATTAAACAATCAAGGGTTTAGACTTAGAAATACTAAGTCCAAATCCCAACACAATCTTACATTTTGACGTTAACTTTATTTTCCTCATTAATAAAGAACTATCCTGTAGGATTGTTATTGTGACTAAATGATGTTATGCACAGAAAGTGACTGTTGACAAACAGAACACATTTTAAATTCTCCATAATTGTTAGTACAACATTCGATCTCCGTCTGTACCTGACCCAAGTCTTACCCGCATAGACTCAGATTAATTAAAGTTTAAATTAAAATGCATGTTCATGAAAGCCAAATAAAACTATAACATTCAAAATTAAATTAAATCACATTGACTGACACAACCAATGTGCTCAATAACATGTATTGAATTAATTGACGAATGACATCTTCCATACTATTCTAGATTTCAATGATTCACTCCTGTCTGCTTTGATTTAATATTATTTAGAAGCATTAGTTATTCTTCTTCCCATGAGGCCAGATAATATGTCTTTTTCTTTTGTTTCCTTAAAGCAGCTGGAACAGTGTGGGAAAATAGAAAAAAAAAAAAATACATACTCATTCAGTAAATGAGATATTTTACAGATTCTAATATTTTTATTAGAATAAAAATATTGGCCTTAACATAAAACTTAACTAAACTGCTCTCTCTTTTCTGGACATGTCCTACACATAAGATGTCACTTTTTGATCTGCAAAGGTTGAACTGTAAGGGAATTTTTTTTTCTTTACGTTATCTTACTATACTTCCTCTTGAACTTTTGACATTAGCTGTCACTCACTGTTAGAGAGCTAACTAAGCATGAACTGGTCTTTAGCTAAGAATAAATGTGAGTTGAGTTGCACAGAGTAATGTTTCTCTACCTCCAGAAAGATTGTCCTTTCAAACGTTTGCCCTTCAAGAGAAGAAAGATTCCCTTGAATGAAATGTCTGAACAGCCCACCATATCTAGCATTTCAATTGTCAATCCACTGACCAGTAGAATGCGAATCACAAAGGGGAAAACTAGTTCTTCTGGTGTTTCAAATAGTGCTGTGAAGAGCAAAGCACAAGCCCAACACTTCTTATGGGAAAGAGCAAAAACAAAAAGAGGAACAATTGTAAAAGATGACATTAAGGGAAAGAAGAATTAGCAAAGAACTTGGGAAAATGACACTTCTTTTCTAGTGTACCAAGTTTCATTATAAATATCCTCCCCAGCAGGAATTTTTCAGAATTGCCTATGAAAGCTCAAAGTTGATAAAGTATGTGCTAAGTTTTTATTAAATTTAGACAAGCAAAGTAAATATAGGGTGTAAATAAGTTGTTATCCTGAAGGTGATTGATTATAGCAAAGGAAGTAAGAGAGTGATGACACAGACAGGCTGCAGCTCTTCTGCTTGTCTTCCCTTTGAACACTACATGACTGATTCACACCCTCATTAGGATGCTCACGCTAATCAGACACCTTTGGCTGTCCCATCTGAATTTTGGCTGTAAAACCTATTGCAATCACCTACTATACTATAACAACAAATCATTAAGCCATTTAACCTTTGAGAATTTCATCTTTCAGCTTTTAGTGTTGAAAATCCCATCAGAATTGGCTAAATCTATCATCTCAACTGGACTAAACTAAGCCGTAGTGGTTCACTATCTCAAAATAGAAGAAATTGATGATTTCCTAAAATATCTGATCTGAATAAATGAAGGTGTGGTGAATAGTTAGCCAAAAAAGAGAAATGGATTGTAGCCTTATCTAGTGAGAGTAAAATTAGATTAGTCTCCACCTGAGAACTTGGACCCCCAGCTGGATGAGAGGTTGAAGGAGACTTCTATAAGGCAGGATGATTAGTTTGTTTGTACATCTCTGAAAGCCGTCTCACACTTTGCCTCATAACACTTTTTATTGAAGAGTTGCCCCTTGCCGTGTATATCCCTGTATAAAGTGAAAATACTGTTGCTTGATTTGCAATGGACGAAAAGAGAGCATTCAATTCACTATTAACAGATGAACTAGTGCAGAAAATTAAGACCCTATCATGCTTTCTCCTCACATGGATGATCACCATCTTAGCCCTATTCTAACTTTTTTCAGGGCGATTGGAAGCATGGAGCACCCTCACAGGACAAGTAAGGAGAAGAAATGAGGCTCTCATGGAGAGAAAATAGGCATGTCTTACCTTCAGTAAAATGCTGGTAACAAATTAATACAATGTTTTAAACAGTAAGCTAATGAAAGATCAAGTTCTTTAAATAATTTGTATTCAGCTCCCTGCCTTCTATCTGCCTTCCCAATGCCTAATCAAGTCCCTTTCTAGGCCCATGATTGGCATTAGGTTCTCTGAGGACTTCATTTCTCTTAACCTCTAACTCTGTGACTCATTGCCAAGGGCATGGTACATGTGCCAAAGTTAGTGTCCTCACTTTTATGGGCAGGAAGTGCTCACGGTAACAGAGCTAGGTAGGAAAATGGGAGAAGCATAAAGTGGGGTGGACAGAGAAAGGGAAGAGAATAAAAATGTAGCAAAGGAAGAAATGCATGAAGAATAGAAGACAGAAGAAACTATAACAAGGTGACTATATACTAGAATTCAGATGAAAAGAATTTAGATTAGATTGAACCACAGGCTCTGTGCTCTTTGCATTGTAGGAAACTTTATAAATACCATTTAATCTCACTTTCCTTGTGTAGTGATAGTACCCACTTTTCCAGCTTCACAGTTTTGTCGTAAGAATTCAAAGTGACAAATTCGTGAACTTGATCTATGCCCTATGAAGCCCCGTAAGTACACATACTTCAGGTTTTAATCTCTTATCACACTCAGGCTCTCTATTCTGATGATCACACTTCATTTCAGTTCCACAATTAAGGTGAGTCTAAAAAACATGCTAATAAACATACACATACTTAGATAAATATACAAGTGAATAAATTAATATGAAAATTTATTTTGGGAGGCAAAGTTCAAGGTTTCCTGGGAGCATATAAAGCAGCTTAAGATGAGGGTGTATCTCTAGGGGTAGCCACCAAGAAGCCCTCACATGTGACTCACTGGAAGGGACTTCTCCCAAAGGATGAATTCTGTAAGGGAGAATGTTGATACACTTGAGTAAGAGACACAAATTGAAGGGGAATGGCAGAATTTAGTTTGGAGATGATAGTTACATGTATCCTTGATTGAAAGAAAGCAAGAGGGCCTTACAACACACAATGCCCAACTGTCTTCTGGTATTTATAAAGTTTCCTACAACTTCAAGGCTGGTACCCCTCCTTCTTTACCTACAGATGGCCATTAAGAAAATGCAAGTCCCTACATTTGGTGCGGTGGACGATGAGAGGAGACAAGCAGCTTGGAAAAGAGAGAGGTCATAAAAGGAAAGAACAGTATAACAAATCTCCTTCTTCCCTCATTCCATATCTTCTTTTGCAGGAATGACAACCCTGAAAGAGAGCATGATGGATGATTCACAGATTATAGGGGAAAAAGAATAATGTCTACACATCTCTTCTCATAATCTTTTATTCCAACTTTGTCTTGAGCTTAATATCTTAAAATTATAAAAAAAATATAAATTATATTTAGACTGCTTTTTTTAAAATCTCACAATTCGTTCTCAAATGTTGAAGTGCTTTTATATTTTGAATCTGTTATTATGTAAAGGAAGTCTATTTCAATTTTTATTTTCTCCTAACTTGCATCACTTTGCTTATTAGAATTCAATTATATGTATATGTCCTGTGTGCTTGAAAATTAAAAAATATCATTTGTAAACAAATAAGGTATTTTAATTGCCTGCTTTTTGCTAGGTCATTCTGAATTTCTAAAACAATAAAGACCCCATCTTCCAGCATATAAGTTACTAGATTCTTTTGAGCTTGCCTTTACCATTTTGGGTCAGAAGAAAATCCTTTAGGCCATTTGTTTTTCACCATGATATTGATGACAACTGCTGTACAATGAACTTCTTACTGGTTCCTGAACAGACTAAGCATTTTGACAACCCCATGGCTTTGCACAGTGTGACTCGAGGTCTTGAAATGCTTTTTCCCAAATCCTGGCTCTTCCTGTAAAGCTCCTATTCATTTTTCTTCCTCTAGTGCCAGTACCATTTCCTTTGAAGCCTTTCCTAACTCTATGTCACAAGTTTACCTGCCACCACTCTGGTGACCACATTTCTTTATTATAATAGTCTTTATGAGAACTTATAATTATTTTTCCTATGTCTGTCTCCCACAAAAATGATGGCTTATCAAGGACAAACATAAGCTCTTGATGGCAGACTTTCAGGGACTACAATTTTTAAATCTTTTAATAAAACTCCGATTTTTCTATATCACTCATGACTTTAAAGTATAAATCCCTAGTGAAAACAAATGTTGCACTTTATTTTATACAAAGAAAGTAGACTCTGAAGAAATGTTTAAAAGTAGTGGGAGGCTCTCATCAATCTTCTAGCAGGTGTTTTCTGGACCCTTCGATGTCTTCACTACCACTGACAGCATCTGACAAAGGATCATATCTTTTGAAAAGATAAATTAGAAAGAATAATGAAAATTGGAGGTCAGAAGAGAAATACCTAGAAAAAAATTACTGCATATAACTATTTTTAAAGCTGTTATCCTTAGGAGAAAAATCTTTTAAAGTGCTATGGTTTGGAAGCAGTGCAGGAAATAAAATACTTGTGGCATTAAAGATGATTGTGTGAGGAAGGAAAGAGAATATGTGAAATAGTTTAGAGGTGACTCACAGATGCTGAAACGCTTCTGTGACCAATATGAGAGAAACTAGAAACCTCAGGTCCTAGTAATTAGATAGAAACCAATGGAGATTCTAATTTTTGAATCATCACCACCTCATAAGAATGATTTCCTGCTTCCATTTGGAGCATTACTTTTATATGTGAATGACTCAAGTTGTTTGGGAAGGTTGTAAACTCAGTTTCAACCTGGATGTGTCTTTTATCATAGTCGCACAGACACAGATACAAACACACACACACACACACACACACACACACATATCCCACTTTAGTTTCCCATCTCTTACTGTTGATGCGGTGTTCTTTGTCTGGTCTCTCATTTTTTTGATCGAAGTTAAAGTGGCACTGAAGTTCCAAAATTAGGTTTCAAAACCATTACAGAGATTTAAAAAAAAAAAAAAATACACAGCTGTGCTGTCAAATATATAGAGAAGAATCCTTTATGCTCTTCAAGGAAAGGATGTTTGGTTGCCTCCCTCCTTTTCTCTCCCACAGCTCATTAATGAAAAGTTTTGACTAATTCTAGAGTCACATAATTGGATATTCACCGTTCATCTATTCAGTTGATAACCTAATCAGTCCTTGGGAAATAGGACTTACCCATCATCCTGTTATACTGACAACGTACTCACAATCCAATTATCAAGCTACAGAATTTATTTGAATTAAGAAAGCCTTTAATTCTATTCTTGAACATGATTCCATATAGATTATAATAAGCATCACATCATATGAATTATTGGCTTTTAAGTTTAGACTCCCAACTTTTATAAGATTTGTACAATTTAGCATTTAAAAACCATTCGGGAAGCATAAATCACTGACATTTAGAAAAACTAAAGAAAGACAAAAATTTTCTCAGAAAAGGAAACAGAGGCACAAATTAAAGCCAGTTAAAATACCTACAGTGAAAACCAGAATGATTCCAGTGGTAAATGTAAAAGACTAAAAGTTAAGATTTAAGAATGTGAAAAATGAGACATTACATTTTTCTGATAGGATTTTATAGTAAACACTGAATCTATAACATGTAATTAAATATCAGTGAAGCTGTGAAAAACAATATATAGTTTATCACATACAGCATATCTGTATTAAGTGTGAAAATAAAGAAATGAATATTCAAAGGCAGAACATATAATTATTTTCATTAGCTATTCACCCACAAAGGTCAATCCTCATAGATTAAAAATAGTTGCACATATATATCAGTACTCTCTCAACATATTTGACACAAACAATAATTTTTAAAAGAATGAATATCAACCATAAAACAACAGGCATTGATGTCTTAAGTGTTTAAAGCAGTGGAGTAATAAGATGAAAGGAAATTTTATATTCAAGAGGTTAATTTCTTCACTCAAGAATTTAATTGGGTTTAATCTGAAAAGTGCTTCAGTGAAAGTATAGCTCCCTGATTCAGTATTTTGAATGGGAGAACAAAGAGAAAAAATAGGAAGAATTATCAATAGCAGCTATGTGCCACTTAATGGAGTCAGGACTTGGTCTGTATTTCTAGATGCTTCTTCCAGAAGTCTTCTTTTTGATGTTCTATTTCATAACATAATGGAATAATGGAATCATCATAATGGAATAATAATAACATAATGGAATAAGTGGCTTTTGGTCACTGAACATACCACCTCTGTCTACATTTCCATGACTTTCACATACTAATTTATCTATCCACCTTTCCCCTCACTCTTTCCTTTGTGTGAATGGATAGTCTGGCTTTCTTCTAATGCACACATCAGTCTCCATCTTTCAGATTCATCTTCTCCAGGACTCCTGAACATTTAGCTGTTCCTTCCACAGAGGTATTTCTCACACTACACTTTAATGTTTGACTTATGTGTTCTTCTCTTCCTCTACAATGTGACCATTTTGGGAGCAGATTCCACATCTTTTCAACTCCCTATCTCTGGACTCGTTTAGTGATATCTACAGAAAAATTGGTAAACAATAGAGCCTCTGGTTAGTTTGTACTCATATGTGTCCTCTCAGAGTACCCAGAGCCTACCCACAAAACTAATTGCTCAATAACGTTCTATATTCTTTGCTGAAATATCTGATCTCTGGAAGCTACAGATCTTTTAATATCAAACAAATTTGGACTGAGAATTCTTATTTTCAATATTGTGCTGTATTATACAATAGAAATAATAGCCAAAATTACTGTAAAAGGTATACTTTCCTGGTTAGCAGGGGAATAGTAGAAGACACTGAATGCCAGCCTTTTCTATGCTGCTTCACATACAAGATTTCATTTTGTCTTTGTACTAATTTATTTATTCAACAGATATTACTAAGTTCTCCTCTCATCCTGTCACTGTCATGGGCATTGAGATTACGTGTATAAAATATCTGATGTTCTTGCCATCACAATTTTTCCATTCACGCAGACCAGAAGTCTTTTGAGGGAGCACGTGCATTTTTTTAAAGTTGTTATTGATAAATATTATTAAGAAAATGAAACAAGGTTAAGAGATAGTCACTGAGAGCTTCCCTTTTTATAGGAGAAGAAGGTGATATTTGAAGACATCTGATAGCATAAGAAGGGGCGATTATAGTAAAGACATTGGCAAAGCATACGCTAGGCTAAGAGAACCAAGGCAACATAAGTTCTCTGTGTTTGAGAAATGACAAAGAACATAGAGAGTAACACAATAACATGAGTGAAGCGTGTAGGAACCTAATCATAGAGAACCCTGTAGATAATTAAATGGCATTTGATAAAATACAATTTATATTTTTCAAAGTCCCTTTTTGTTATGGAGTGGGAAGTGGGCTTTATGGGGACAAGAGCAGAGACAGGAAGATGATGAGGCTAGTGCATAACCAGAGAAGAGGTGATGGCAGACAATGAGACTCAAGATACTGGAAAGGTGATATTTGGTAGGTAGAGCTGACTTGCTTTAAGTTGGATATGTGATGTGGTATGGAAAGTGCTAGGAAAAATCAAGGATAACACCTCAGTTTGGGGCCTGAGAAACTGAGTAATGTAAATTAAAATAAAAAAAAAAATGGAGAAAGAGAAGGCTAATGGGAAGAGCAACATGGAGGGTAGCTTATATGTTGAGCAGATGATCTGTGTTGACTTACCAAGAATAATAACAAGAATAGTTGCAGAAAGGAAGAGATTGAGCATTTTCTCATTTTTAAAGCATGGCACATATGTGTAAGTCCTCAGTATATGTGAGTAATAGGAAGGCCTAGTGGATAGCAGAGTCCAAGTTCAAACACTTCAAAGAAGCTGAGAATTTGAGGTATGAGAAAGGAAAATTATTTGAAAAAGGCATGAGGAAACAGGAGCCATCTTATCCTACCAGGCCCTGTGGTATATGAGGTACATCTGAGAGAAACAGAGAAAACCTTTCCATTTGAAAGGACTGTAGGAGAACCTGTGTCTTTGGGGGAATGTGAGCAGAAAGGGAATATTTTGAAATTTATGAGGAGAAGGAGGATTCTCTGATGATGACCGAGAGTCTCAGAGGGCACTATAGAGAGTTTGGGGTCAGAGAAATGGCATCAAAGTAGGGAATGTACAAATCTTACAACAATAAACATCTGATTGTAATAAATAGCCTGAGAGGTAGGGGTTTTTGATATGACCCAGAATGGCCATATTAATTGTTAAAATACTGAAATATTTCTATATTTGGCAAACAGTCATTATCCATAGCTCTCACGGCACCTTTCTCATAATCCTGGATAGTCATCTATCCCTTTTTCTAAGACTCTCAACTTTCTTGATCCAGCAACCATAAGGTGTATTACAAGGCACAACAGGAGTTTCTGGGACACTCTCTACCACAGTGTCTGCTGCCTGTTTTGACTTACCTGTATATTACTCTTGCTTAATATTAATATATTGAGTACTTCATTTTTCACATGACACGCAAACTATGATGACTTAGGTGATAGAGTGCATTGTAATATAAGACACCATGGGATTCGTGCTAATGTTCTCTCAGGAGAAGAAATATAGACGATTTAGCTCATAGCATCGAAGAAAGAGTTGGTCTTACAGTCAAAACAGAGAGAGCAATAGTGTGAACAAGGGGGAGGGTACCCTTAACAAAAGCATTTGAAGAACTGTGTTTTTTCCTGGTGAGAGGAGCCATACACACAAAATCTAAATCCCAACATATAAAAAAGTTTCACTGAGATACCCAAGGCATATTGCTAGGAACCCATAAAACAGATGTTGTTATTATATTACCCACAAGGACACATGTTCACCAAGATTGCCCAAGAGCGTATTTTACCAAGGGATGGATTTAGAATTCTGATCCAGTTCTTTCAGATGTGAAAATCTATGAGTTTTCTTCAACAGGCCCAATGTACCTGCATGTACAAAAAACCGTATCATTATGGCACTGCTTTAACACATAGGTAAAGGAAATTTGAAGATACCAAAGATGAAAATCTCAGAAACAGTAGTGCAACCCAGACTTTGGAAACTGAAATGAAGGTAAAAGAACTCCAATAAATATGGAGTTCAAACACTTCAATAATATGTTCAAACACTCCAATAATATGTTCATATGATGAACATTCAGTAAGACAAACACAAAGTTTTATTAGCAAGGTATGATGTAGTCACAATAGATTTAGAAGCTCTACCTAGCATGTGCGATTTTTAGGAGACACTTTTGATATATAAAAGTTGCATATATAACTAATTATTTAGCAAATTATCTAAATACTAGGCTATGGCACCAAGTAAGAATTTTATTAAACTTCTTTGCTGATTTGATTAATTTTGGTTAACTTATGAAAATAAAACTATGAAAGCATTTGAATAAACCCATGAAAAGAGATCCCATGTAGTGAATTTTTAAAAAAGTGTTCGAACTGCACAATTTACAAGTCAAAATAGGTCTTACGGAATCTACAATGTATTTGGCCTCCTCAAAGCTATTTCAAGATATCATGGTTGTTTTTATACGTAACTTCAAATATTAGGTAAAATGGTGCCCTCAAAATGAGATTAAATTGATCAAGTGAGGACATTGGCCAAGAGGATTTTTGTGAGAGGTTCCATTTAATTTGCAACATCATTCTGAGAATACCTTTTTGGACCAATGAAAAACATTAGTTGTGTAAAATATGGATGCTATTGACACAGATTTTATGAAAGTAACATTCTTCTAGAAGTAACAATTTCTTCTAGACAAAATATGCTTTGAAGCTGTAAACTAAATAAAATCAGTCATACCAATTCAATCCTTATCACCCCGTGTATATGTAATAGCTGTGGGTGTTAACAATTAATATAAGGTGTGCTTGGGCAGTCCTAGTTTATGTCTTTTTAGTTTAATTTGTATTAACAATGTTCTGTTTTGCTTTCAAAATTGTCCTAGTTTAGTAGATTAAGTATATGGACATACGAATTAAAAATTATATGTGGGGTGGAACCTGTGGCTCAAGGAGTAGGGCACCGGCCCCATATACCGGAGGTGGCAGGTTCAAATCCGGCCCCAGCCAAAAACTGTAAATAAAAAAAAAAAATTGATATGTGTATGTCCTTGCCAATTAAAGGTAAAGAACCAAATATTGAACAGGGAAATTAAGGTATCTCAAATGGCAAAAATTATGACACTACAGAGTGTTTAATATGCTTCTTTGTAACATATAATATTTTCCTAAAATAGAGGAAGGATGCTATAGTAAGTAAGCTTGGTCCTTTTCATCCTTTTTGGGGGATGAAATGATTTTCTACCTACCCAATCTACCTGCATACTTGATTTATGCCAGACAGAGCATATTAATGATTAAGGCATGGACATTACCATCTGGGAGAGATGGGTTTAAATTCAAAATCTGATAATTCATGGCTGTGTGACCTTGGACAAGTTATTCAACCTCTCTAAGCTTCCTTTTCTCTTCTGTAAGATGAGAACATTAGTATTTTCCTCAAAAAAATTCCCACTGGTGGAGGAGAAAAATTGGTGGGCTACAAGCAGCCTGCCTGCATGCTGCTCCCAAGGAAAGAAGTGAAAGGTGTAGACAGCTGCCTACATACAGATCACTTCTAATACAACATTGTGAAATCACAGAAAAACAACTCAGGACACTCAGTGTAGAAAAAAATAAGGTGACATGGTAAGAAATATAACAAGATCAGAGAAAAAATGGAGAATAATAGGAAGATAGACTGCTGGGGTGCCACACTCACCCTGTTAGCACAGTGTGAACTGAACTGTAAGATGGCTCCCACCACCCCCATAGACACCTAACTGGTCAGACTGGGGACCTATTAAAACCATTGTAATAGGCAACAGGCTCAGGGGAGACTGGGCAGCAGATGAAGCCATCCTGAGCTCTCAGGTATACGTTGCCAGGTCTGCACTGGGCTGGGTAGGGAGTGATTTGTGCCTTCCCTGAGCTATACCCCGTGGCTGGAAGCCAAATGCTTCTTCCTTAGAGTACAATGGGATCTGAGCAAGGGAATTGGCTGGGGTATAGCACGCTCCAACATAAGCAGCTCTGGGTGACCACTTCACCATTTCTTGGGTGGGGCATGGAGAACACTGGAATCCCTGGGCTGCCACACCTGACCTTTTCCCACCTGATTGGTATCTGTGGGGTCCCTGAGCCTGCAGAACAGCCTGCTACTTCTGATACTAGCTTGGCCCCAACTCCACCCTCCAGGCCCCAACTGCCTCCTGCCTACTCAGCCCTGACCTTGCCTTCCAGGTCAGATTGGTCCTGTCACCTGCAGAGCTCTGCTTACAGCTCCTCCTCCATACTGATTCTGATGTTCTCATACTGCTAGAGCCCAAGACTTTGCCTCTGTGGCTCCAGAACTTCTGCTAGGCAGGAGAAACCATCCCCAAGTCTCCAGCACTGCACTAAATCTCCAAGATCCCACACCAGAGCCTCCACCACTGTAGCAGGGCCAGAAGAACTGCTCCAAAGTCCAATGCCTCCCCAAGCTTCAATGCACATGTACACTGTGACATGGTTTGAGCAAATGTCCACAGCCCAAGAACCCATGACAATCTCCTCCAGCTTCTTCTGCTACTTCTGTGGAGAGACCTTGGGGACAGCAACCCCTACAACACCAGCCCAGCTCCTAACTCTAACATTCTACAACTATCTATGAACAACTCAACACCCAACCCAAGCAGGATTCAGCACAGGCTTTAGTGGTGACCATAGATGAGCAGAACAAATCAGAGCAGTGTTACAGGCATCTAGTTCACATACCCCTCCTTTGACGTGTCAATATGGAGTGGGGAGGGGAGCACCATCTAGTGACCTCCTCTTACTGTAATTAGGCAGCAGAGTTCTCAGCAACAAACAGGGGCCCAACTCAGGGGCTCTGAGTTGAGAAAAGCGGTCTCAGATGAGAAGAAATTAGCAAAAAACCCTGACAACATAAAGAATCAAAACAGATCAAATACCTTCAAGGGATCATAGTGGAGCTAAAGCACTGAATTCCAACTACAAGGAAGTTGTCAAAATGGCAGAAATGGAATTCAGAATATGGATGCATATGAGAAGACTGAACTTGAAATAGTGGAAAACCAACAAAAAGAATATCCAAATACTTCGGGAAATTAATAAAAAGTCACTAAAGAACTAGACAAAATTGGAAAGGATATAATAGAACTTAAAGTAATGAAAACAGAGATTTTCAAAGGACAGCAGAAAGTTTCAATAACAGATTAAACCTAGGAAAAGATAGAATCTCAGAACTTGAAGACAAGATTCTTGAGCTACCCAATTATTTAAAGAGGCAGAGAAGAGAACAAAAAATTCAGAACAATCACTCAGAGACATATGGAACAATGTGAAGGGAACAAACACACGAATGATATGTATCTCAGAGGGAGAAAAAGAAAGTGCTGAAAGCATGGACAATCTATTTGAGGGAATTGTTGAGGAAAACGTCCCTGGTATTGACAGAGATCCAGATACCCAGATGAAAGATGGTTATCACACACTCGGAAGTTTCATAGCAAATAAATATTTCCAGGATACAGAGTCATCAACCAACAACCAAGCTGGCCAAAGTCAAAATGAAAGAGAAAATTCTACAAGCAGCCAGATGTAAGCAGCAGCTGACTTTCAAAAGAAAACCCATCAGAGAACAGCAGACAGGTAGAGTGTACACTACTCGGTTGGTGAGCATACTTATAACTTTGACTCAAACTGTACAAAAAGCAATCCGTGTAGCCAAAACACATATACACACATACCCCTGTAATATTCTGAAATAAAAAATAAGATGAAAGCACAGTGCCTGTGGTTCAAGGAGTAGGGTGCCGACCCCATATACTAGAGGTGGCAGGTTAAAGCCCAGCCCCAGCCAAAACTTCAAAATAAATAAATAAATAAATAAATAATAAAATGAAAAAAATTTTCCTAAAATTTTTTTTAATTTTTTTATTGTTAAATCATAGCTGTGTACATTAGTGCAATCGCCTGTACCCATTCTAACATGCACCATAGATGTGGCCCCACCCGTTACCCTTCCTCCACCCCTAAAAATTGACCATTGATAGAATTCCATAAATGGAAGATGACATAATAATCATCCATGTCACCATCATTATTGTCATTATCTTCCCAATCTTGCTAATACTTCCAGGAAGCGTTTCATCAGTTATCCTCTCTTCTCTCTAAATCAACTGCACAATATTTCCTTCTAATATTAATATTTGGCTCTTTGATTACCTCCAATGTAAGCCCCAAACAAAACAAACACAGGGGAAAGCAAGACCCAACCCAGAAGACTTTGATCATCCTCTCTGGATGCAACTTTAGAAGATAATCTTTTATTATTATCTCTTCTTTTTTCTCAGTTTTTCACCCACTTCAATTTAATTTCCGCTTTTTCTATTATATTAAAACAGTTCTCCAAAGACTAATCCTATTTCTTATAATATGTTTAAGCCAAAGTTCAAAATTCTTGACATGGCTTACAAGATGAATTGCCTCTGCCTATAGAGTGCTTTTGTGTACATCAGTGGTTCTCAACCTTCCTAATGCCGTGGCCCTTTAATACAGTTCCTGTGGGTTGTGACCCACAGGTTGAGAACTGCTGGTGTAAATTAAGGAAGGTTTGCCATTCTTAAATTGAGAAAAAAAAAAAAGTGTGCTTATATTGCACAACCTGATCTAGAATAAGCAACGACTCTCAGGAATCTGGGGAAGTCACTACTACATAAATGACCTTCTCATCTGGGCCAGGTCTAGTCCACAGGAGCTTTCCAGGGTCCTGACTGGCAAGAGCCAGTAATGTACATACACAGGTATGCATGTACTTCCTTGTTCTCCCACATCTTGGAGGTCCCAGAGCACATGCTTCAGCAACACCCATGTCCACCCCTGTGCCTTGTTCTGCAGATTTGAGGTGGGGATACCAGGCCCTCCAAGAGTGACAGTGGGGAAAAAAAAAACACACAAAAATAAAAACCTTAGTGGATGCCAGGAAAGGACAGCACACCAGAATAATCATAGCAGTGCTATTCAAAGATTGGTAACAAACAAAAAGCTCACTAAGAGTAACAGGGATAAAAGTGACATAATTATACAGTATAATTCCATACAGAAGTAAAAATGATTGAACCATTATCTGACTGAATCTCACAAATGTAATGTCGAATGAAGAAAGCCACAAAAATGATATATATGATTCCATGTATATGAAATAAAAAAATCAAAAGTAAAACTCTTGTCATATGAAAAGAGTGCATGCCAATGCATATCTTCATGCATATTTTTCTGAGCATATATAAGGTTAGCCTCTACTGTGACTGCTCAAGTTTCCTGTATGTCCATTGTGTGAATGCTGCCCGTTAGATACGGTCCAAGTATATACTCAGTATCCTGAATAGGCATACTCATAGAGTATCTCTATGGTTCTCCATAGCCTGGGCCCTAGCTATCATTTCACCCATTTTTTGGCCACCAATGTTTTAAAATTTATGCTCTAGCATCACTGAGTAAATTCAGCTCTTAGGGTCCCCTGTCTTCACTCATGCCTCTCCCTCCTTTAGCAATTCCTTCTGCAGGCTCTCCTACGTTCTGTTGCATATTGTTTCTATTTCCACATGATGTGCACCTTATTAATTTAAAATCACCTGTTCATACTTGCCTCCAATGACTAGTTTTAGTGCTACTTAGGTATTGAACATGTCTTGGTTATTTTTATATTCTCATAGCAACATTATTGCCAGAGGGTGAGTATTGGATAAAAATTTGAGAAGACAGTAAGCAATTATACTTCAAGACCAGCTATTTGTAAATTGAGCTCAATTAATGAGTACCAAAAACCAAACTATTATATTAATTCTACATTAGCAAGATCCTGAATACCAGACACATAATTTTCTCTTTTTATATAAACACTTTAAAAATAGAAATCTAGCACACATATAAAAGGTACACAAATCTTGATTTGTACAGTTTGAAAAACTGCCACTAGTAAACATTCACATATACTCATCTCCCAGGCAAGGATATAGAATATTACCATCCCTATGCTAGTCACCTTCATGCCTACTACCTGTCTTTGTCTCCAAAGACAACTATTATTCTGCTAGCATTAGAGTTTAATGTTATCCTCTAATGTTATAATGTTATAACTCTTAATGTATAGTGTGTATATATATGTACAGTATACATATATATACACATACATATAATGTCATATAGTATTTATGTCTGTTTTTTTTTTTTTTTCACTTAACATTAAATTTGTCAGGTTGTGGTTCAATCATTCTAACTGCTATATAAAATTACCCTGTATGATTATGTCACATTTATACATTCTACTTTTTATGGGCATTTTGTCTGTTGCCAATCTTTGGCTCTTATGAATAGAACTTCTATGACTAATCTGGTATATATCTTTTGATACATATATGTTCCTCCTTCCAGTGAGTATACTCGTAGGAGTTGAATTGCTGGGTTGTTGTGTAGTCATTCACATTGAGCTTTAGTAGATGCTGCCACAATATTTTTAAAGCATTAGTACCAACTTACACTCCTATTAGCAGCATCTGAGAGTTACAGTTTCTCCAAGAATACTTAACTCCCTGACCCTTAAGATTGTCACTCAATTTTTTTAATAAACAAACTTAATTTTTTAAAGCAGTTGTGGATCACGATATTGAGTAGATGGTACAAAGTCTTCCCATGCATACCCTGCTGACAGGTGAATAGCCTCTGTTAAAATCCTGCACCAGAGTGTGATATTTGTTACTATCAATACTGTTAGATAATTTTATTGTTTCTCACTGTTGTTTAATTTAAAATTTTCTGATGATTATAATGAGCACCATTTTTTGTGTTTGTTGGACATTTGAATATCCTTTTTTGTTACATGGTTAAGTCTTTCGCTCAAATTGTTCATTAAGTGATTGCTTTTTCCATATTGATTTGTAGAAATTATTTGTATAATCTGGATATATGTCTCTTTGGGGTAAATGTACTGAAAATATGTTCTACAACTTTCACATATGTTTTCTGTATAATTTGAAACATTTGTGCCAGCCATGAACTGTTCCTATTAACATGTGCTCTTTTTGAGGGCGGGGAGTATGTGATTGTTTTTGCATCATCTAGTCTTGATTTCTGGCATAGGTCATAATTCTTTCCTGAATGCTGTACATTATATATAAAAATGTAGTGCCACTGAACGGTTGTTATCTTCCTCTAGGGAAGTCTAATTTTCTTTTGAATAGCAGACAGAAAATGAACAGATCACTTTAATTTGGGAAAGGATAACCTATTTCTGTTTTATATTTTCCTCCTAAAGCATAGCTCTTCTGGGATTTTAACTGAATGCCTGGCTGCCTACCAGGGCTTTCTCCCTTGGCCTGCCTTCTATTCCAATTTTTGTCCCCCTAGCACCATGAAACTGGTAAGTTCTCTGCTTACATGTTTAGCTTCTTAGCAGCAGTTCTCTGCTTGGTTTCTGTGTCTAATCCAAAGCATGTATGACCTAGGGTAGTGGTTCTCAACCTTCCTAATGCTGCATGTATTTTCATTATTAAAAAGAGGTCATGACATATAGGTTGTGAACCTCTGACCTAGGGTATTGCCTTGAGAATAATTTGTATTTAGAACTTCAGGCTCACTGTTTAGTCCTCTCTTTACTCTAGGATCTTGTCATTTAAAATCCTAATGGTAGCCCTATACTAATTTTTAATCTCCCTAACTCAGTGAAACAGCTGCATTTCTAGGGCTCTGCATTGTGCCTCTTATAGCAAAACAGCAAATACTCAAAGGGAAAATGTAGAGAAAATGTAGGACTTGTTACCCTACTAGTCAACTTCATGATCATTAAGAAAATAAATTCACCTAATGTTTGTATACATGAAAGGCAAAGAAATTACAAACACGTAAGAGAAGGGCTTTGTGTGTTTAAAATTAAAGCATAGTAAAATGTAAGTGAAATATGTCCATCTAGTATGCCCTTTTTTAATTCAGCCTGCCTAAATTCTTTTCATCATTTAATACTCATATTAAATTTTACTTCTTCCATGATTTCTTTGGAGATTCCACTAGTCAGTATACAACTTTGTTTTCTTTGTCTATTCTTTTCTTACTTATATACCTAGGAAATACGGTTTAACCTTTTCAAAGGGCACATCCCCTTTACCTACTAAATCACACTCTACATACTCTAGACCACAAAATGCTCTTAATTCCAAGAGCATTCTGAGATCCATGCAGCCCTTTGATCTAAATCTGACCCAATAGAGGGGTGGACACAACCATCAGAATATGTACCAGTGGGCTCAAAGTTTGGCCAGTGGGTATTTGTAAATAGGGTTGATAGATTAAATGTAGGATGCCCAGTTAAACTGGAATTTAGAATCATAACACAATACTACACGGGACATATTTATACCAAAAAAAAATTTGTTTTGTATCTGAAATTCATATTTCACTGGAAATATTTTATTTTTATTTGCTAAATCTAGCAGTCCTACTTGCAAGAGACCTCAACAGTGATAGTTTTGCCAGGCAAGGTTTCTACCTTGGGCATTCAAGGTCCCTCTATTATAGGACAGAGATAGCAGTGGAAAGGAAAGTAGGTCGGCCTTAGAGCCAGGGTAAAAGAAGTGAGGAAGTCAGGGACCTAGTATAGGTCTTCCTTCAGTTCTGGGCTGAAACTCAAAGAAGTCTAAGCATTTCAACTTTGAATTTGGTCTTCCAGGTTGTTACAGAAATATGTCTGCCTAGAGAATAGGCTAAGCCATATTTAAATTAGCATGAATCATTTCCTTGCTTATTTTATTTTTATTTCTTTTTTTGTTGTTGTTGGGACAAAGTCCCACCCTATGCCCTGAGCAAAGTACAATGGCATCGTATCTCACTGCAACCTCAGACTCAGGCTTTAGGCATCTTGTTGTCTCAGCCTCCCAAACACACTGGGATTACAGGTGCTCACTGTGGCGCCCAGCTGGATTTTTCATTTTTTTAGGAGTTGGGGGTCTCACTCTCAGGTAAATCTCGAACTCCTGAACTCAAGCCATTCTCCCTCCTCAGCCTCCCACAGTGCTGGGATTACAAGGACATTTAGTCTGGACATCTGGTATGTGAACCTCTGTTGGTACTTTTGCCTCTACCCTGGAAATTTGGGGCAGTGCTGGGGCTGCTTCTATTATAATCTTAATACATATCAATTTATGTGTTAGTTAATCTGCACTTTCAATTCCATTTCCTTTACTCAATCATATGGAAGATAAGATCCATATGATCCCTTAAGATCCTTCTGGGCAAAAATGACACTCAGTTCTATTTGTTCACTAAGACAACTGGCATTTTACACACAAGGACATTGAAGGCAAGAAAGTAAAGTAGCTAAACACACTTTGCACGTGTTATTAGCCTGACTCTGATTGGGAGAGGGGAGGGTAAACCAGACCCTAGAAGAATCCATATATCACTTCTGTGCTTCAGTTAACTGATCTATGAGATCAGAATAATAAATAAGACCGCTTCATTGGCTACCAAAATGATTAAATTAGTTAAAATATACAAAGCGATGAGAAAGTTGCCTGGAACTTATTTAGCAGAGGACAAGTGTTAGTTATTTTAAAATCTCTAACCTTAAGGAGTAATACAAACGTCCCACTGGGATATTCCTTACATGCCATGTAGCTCCCATAGTCAGAAATGTTATCATTTAAATCTATTCATTTCCATGTCTCTTTATGGGGGAAATTAGAATTTCTTACCCGTGACTCTTAAGATGACTGCGGCATTCACCAACACCTCAAAAACAGTTTTTGGTTTCCATTTCTAGAGAGAGAATTGCCTGAAAGCAAGTTAGAGGCACAAAGTCTCCCAACAAAAGAAGGCAAGGAAGTTTGAAAAGTTTGCATCTCAGTAACACAGCTGAGTAGTGCCCACAAGGGAGTTCAAAAATGGGAAATGTGCTCACTTTACAGAAAAATTTCTCACTACCTTAGGCTCTGTTCTTGTTTGTAATAGCTGTTACGTGGATATCCTAATGGGCTTCTTTGTACTTTGACTATCACAGATTTTTAAGTAGATAAAGCACTTATTTAAAGAGACAAATGGAAATTACTCTTTAACAGCAACCCCTCCCCCAAGTAATAACTAATAAAAATCAACGAGCGAATGCTCTCTGCCAGCATCTGAGCCTCCTCACTCGGCTGGTGTCTAGAAAAACTCAAGCCTTATACCCATCTAGTTTTCTGTCAATCAGGAGGTATTCTTGGCCAAATTCCCCAAGGCTATAACCACTTGGCAAGTTCTAGGCATTCTGAGAACATTATCATTAGCAATATTTCTTTCCTAAAAGCTGTTGCCCTCCCCATGCCCAGTACCACTTTATTATGTCAAGAAAAGGTGATGAGAGATAAAGGAGTGTAAATTACAGTGTTTGCCTTCAAGGACCTTAGGGTCCAATGGAAGACTCAATCTATTTATACCTGAAAACAATTTCAACTAGACTATGAAGTTTTATAGAGTTAGTGGTCAGTAGCAGAAAACAGCATAGAATGTAATAATGATAATTACAGTAATACATCATACATAATAAAGCTTGACATTTGATCATTTATGACAAGTACTCTAAGCATGTTGCATGTATCATTCAAAGGAGGATGTACAGTTTCCCAGAGTTCCCATAACAAATTACCACAAATTGGGTGGCTTAAAACAAAAGAAAGGTAATTCTCTCACCGTTCTAGAGGGTAGGCATCTGAAATTAAAGAGACCCTAGGGCCATGCCCTAAAAAGCTCTAAGCAAGGATTGCTCTTTGACTTTGACTCTTTCTGATGGCCCCGAAGTCGTTGGTCTTGCATGGTTTTGTAGCTTCATCACTCCAATCTCTGCCTTAGTCATTTATGACTCCCCTTGTCTGTGTGGCCCATCATTGTTTAAGGCCCATTCTAATACAGTCTGTCCTCATCTTAACTAATTACATCTGCAATGCTGTTTACACGTAAGGCCATACTCTGAGGTTCCAGGGACATGGATTTTGAATCCCATGCATAGTGATTTAACTCACTACAGAAGGTTAGATTGAGCCTAATTGAAACAAAATTATATAACATGTTTATGAAGACATAAGTCTTGAGACATGAGTGGCTTTGGGTCCATTAAGCATTTTTGGGTCCATAAGTCTTGAGACATGAGTGGCTTTGGGTCCATTAAGCATTTTTATCCAGCAAATACTCTGTGCCAGGCACTGCTCCTGAAGCAAGAGCATCAGTAATCAGTCTGTGTTAGTAGTCATTAGGTATCTTCACAGAAAGAAAAAAGAATAAAACAAAGAGGCTTAAATAAGAGAAGTTTATTTTTATTTTTTCTCCTTTTTAAGTAAAAAGGTCTGAAGTAGTATGGTGGCTCTGCAGCTACATCATGCACCTGTCTCTTGGGACTATTAATCTTCAGAGATGGAACACTCTGGAATGGCTGAGGGAATGTCAGTCATCCTGCAGAAGAAAGGAGGTGATAGACAAGAGTCAATTTTCTGAGCTACATAAATCTTGAAAAATTTTCCCATAGCCCTTCCCTTTTATAGTTTAGTCCCATGGCCACCTCTAACTACAAAGGTAGCTGGGCTTACTGCAATACTGAAAAAAAAATCATGATTCTGTTTCTAAGAATAAAGGGAAGAATAGCTATTAGAACTCTGCTTCTCAGTTTTGACCTCAAAACAAAAAACAAAAAAACCCTGAAAGTCCATTTGAGAAAGAAATTAAGTTAATAGATATACTAGTTTTCTATTGCTGCTGTAACACATGACCACAAACAGAGCCTTAAAACAACATAAAATTAATTCTGAAATAAGTCTCACTGGGCTAAAATAAAAATGTCTGCAGGGCTGTAATCTTTTGAAAGGCTCTGAGGGAGAATCTATTTCATTCTTTTCAGTGATGAGACGCTCCCTACATCCTGTCTGATAGCCCCTTCCTTCACCTTCAAGACCAGCAAGTATGCGTCTCTCTGACTGATCTCCTGTCCTCACATCTCCTCCTGACTGTGACTATAACCTGGGAAAAGTTCTTCTCTTTTAAGGACCCATGTGATCAGCTGGAGTTTACCTAGATAATCCAGGCTAATCACCCCATTTCAAGGTCCTTAACATGATCATCTGTGCAAAATTACTTTTACCATGTAAGGTAACATGTACATGGGTTCTTGGGATTAGAACATGAACATCTTGGGGAGAGGCATTTTTCAACTGACTACAATAAATGATGAGTATGATAGATGAAATGACAAAGTAAGGATAGTTTGATATACAAACATGGAGAAGGTGACCAGCTTCATCAATGAGTGTGATTCATATGGGGAGAAATGTTCCATGTACAAAATAGAGGCACCATGTAAGGATTCAGAGAAATTTGTATTTGAAGGGAAAAAAAAAAGGGAAAATTAAGTAGGTTCTTTACTATCAGTCCTACAAATTGGATTAACTTGTACCTAAGGGGAAACTATAGGTGAAACCTGATTGAAGGAGTAACTTGACAAAACTGGTGATTTATAAAGATGAATCTGCTAAAGTAAGTAGGAAAAGAGTAGTTAACAGACTTAAGCTACTATGGGGATTTATGTTTAAATGAGAAGATTTTTAATTAGGCTCAAGATGAAGAAGAAAGAGGCTATTTTTGGAAGGAGATAATAGATGAGAAAAGTAAAGGCAAGTCTGAGGTTTTAAATGTGAGAGGGAGGGCAGCACAGAGACACACTTCACATGGGAGAGAAACAATTCGTTGCATCAAATGTTTTCTTACAGTATAATATTCTTCATTCACTAAAATTGTGCATGTATTCAAGAACTGCTCATATGCTTATATGAAAAAGACAAAACCTCCATTTTTCTTTTATCTAATGGAGAATAGTTATAACATCTTTGGTGAGCTACTGAGGGTCATTTGTGCAGAATATTGGGCTCTCTACTTTTCTTTTTTCCCTCAAGATAAGTCTTCCCATCAACAAAAAGGATAGATCAAGGTTTGTCTAAAACCCTTCTTAGGTACACATGGGAAAAAAATCCAAGGAAAGCAGGAAATAATTGCAAATCTGGCCCATAAGATAATATTTGAGGTAGAATAATTAATTGTCTGGGCATCCATTAAAATAGTTTCTTTCATTAACTACAAACTATTCTAAAAGATTAAACTGCCAGAAGCATTTGTTTCAGAGACAAACCATAAATCCTTTGCTTGATAAGGTCTTTAAAAAAAATTACTAGTGTTAAACTGCATTTTGTGAAATCTGTATTTGTTACATTTCCAAAAAGAATTCTATTATCATCAAATTTTGAAGTTGCTATCCCCAGGATTATCTTAAAAATATCTTGGGACTCATTGAACATGGTGACAGCTCCTGGATTTTCTGTGTGTCCTAAGTAATCCATGCCAGCTCTACAAGTAAGCAACCATGTCAAAGGAACCTGCGGTTGGTATTGATCTTGACACCACCTACTCTTGTGTGGGTGTCTTCCAGCATGGAAAAGTAGAGATAGTTGCTAATGATCAGGACCGAATCACTCCAGGTTATGTTGCCTTTACTGATACCGAACGATTGATTGGTGATGCTGCGAAAAATCAAGTTGCAATGAATCCTATGAACACAGTTTTTGATGCCAAGTGTCTGATTGGACACAGGCTTGATGATGCTGTAGTCCAGTCTGATATGAAACATTGGCCTTTCGTGGTGGTGAATGATGCAGGCAGGCCCAAGGTCCAAGTAGAATACAAATAAGAGACAAAAAGTTTCTATCCAGAGGTGGTATCATCCATGGTTCTGACAAAGATGAAGGAAATTGCAGAAGCCTATCTTGGAAAGACTATTACCAATGCTATGGTCACAGTACCAGCTTACTGCAGTGATTCTCAGCATCAGGCTACCAAAGATGCTGGAACTATTACTGGTCTCAATGTTCTTAGGATTATAAATGAGCCAACTGCTGCTGCTATTGCTTATGGCTTAGACAAAAAGATTGGAGCTGAAAGAAATGTGCTAATTTTTGACCATGGAGGTAGCACTTTTGATGTGTCAATCCTCACTATTGAGGATGGAATCTTTGAGGTCAAATCTATAGCTGGAGATACTCACTTAGGTGGCGAAGACTTTGACAACCAAATGGTCAACCATTTTATTGCTGAGTTTAAGTGCAAACATAAGAAGGACATCAGTGAGAATAAAAGAGCTGTCCATTGCCTTGGTACTGCTTGCAAATGTTCTAAGCATACTCTATCTTCCACCACCCAGGCCAGTATTGAGATTGATTCCCTTTATGAAGGAATCGACTTCTATACCTCCATTACCCATGCCCAATTTGAAGAACTGAATGCTAATCTGTTCCAAGGCACCCTGCACCCTGTAGAGAAAGTCCTTCAAGATGCCACACTAGACAAGTCACAGATTCATGACATTGTCCTGGTTGGTGGTTCTACCCATATCCCCAAGATTCAAAAGCTTCTCCAAGACTTCTTCAATGGAAAAGAACTGAATAAGAGCATCAACCCTGATGAGGCTGTTGCTTATGGTGCAGCTTTCCAGGCGGCCATCCCATCTGGTGATAAATCCAGGAATGTTCAAGATTTGCTACTATTGGATGTCACTCCTCTTTTTCTGGGTATTGAGACTCTGGTGGAGTTATGACCACGCTCATTAAGCACAATACTACTATTCCTACCAAGCTGACACAGACCTTCACTACCTACTCTGACAACTACCCAGGTGTGCTCCTTCAGGTTTATGAAGGCGAGCATGCCATGACCAAGGATAACCATTTGCTTGGCAAGTTTAAACTTACAGGCATACCTCCTGCTCCCCGTGGTGTTCCTCAGATTGAAGTCACTTTTGAGATTTTGTATATATATATATTTTTTTTTCCTCTTTCATGTTTTTTTTTTATTATAAATCATAGCTGTGTACATTAATATAATCATGGGGCACCATACACTTGGTTCATAGACCGTTTGATACATTTTCATCACACTGGTTAATACAGCCTTCCTGGCATTTTCCCAGTTATTTTGCTAAGACATTTACATTCCACATTTGCCAAGGTTTAAAAACTGTTTTTTTTTTTTTTTTAAAAAAAAACCATTTCAGCCAGCAGTGAACTGGGTGGTGCCAGTGGCAGACAAGATGCGATTTGATGAGATATTCCTGAAGACCGACCTGGACCTGGATGGCTATGTGAGCGGTCAGGAGGTGAAGGA
>CAUYPK010129311.1:0-36698 GCA_963574355.1 Loris lydekkerianus | reverse complement strand
GAAAAAGTATCCAATGTACTCAGCCCTACTATGAAGCTAAATTATAGCTTTCACATGAAGGCTATAACCCAACTACAGCACAAGACTATGGGGAAAGGGCCAAGGAAGGGGAAGGGAGGGGGGAGGTTTGAGTGGAGGGAGAGTAATGGGTGGGGCCACATCTATGGTGCATCTTAGAATGGTGATTGCACTAATGTACACAGCTATGATTTAACAATTAAAAAAAAAAGAAAAGAAAAGAAAATTCACCTAAGTACGACCCCCAGATTAGGATCCTTGCTCATCAGGACTTCTGAACTATAAAACGTGGATCTAATGGTGGGAAGTGGAGAAGAAAAATGGAGAGAGAAAGGACTCCAAGACGGCAAAGTAGCTGGTGTTTTATGAGATGGATGAATTCAAATTTTAGAAAAGTTTAAGATCACTAAATGTGCAAACACAGCTATTTTGAAGGAGGTTTTTTCTTTTGTTTACAATAACTTTGTGAGTATATTTTAATGAAATGCTCCCAACTTATAAAAAATATTAGAGAATAATTCAGCAAACACCTATGTTTCTACCTCTCATGTAAAAAAAATAAAAAGAAAAAGCTTTGTACAGTTAACCAACCTTGTAGAACATGGGTGTCCAACCTGTGACCCATGGGCAGCATGCTAATTTCATGAAGACTTTTTTTGCTTGTCTGTATCATGAAAAGGACACACGTAGACTTTTTCCCTTTTAGCTAATCAGCTTTCTTTAGTGTTTGTGTATTTAATATGTGGCCCAAGGTAACTCTTCTTCTTCCCACGTACAGTAGAGGAACATAAAAGGTTAAGACACTCCTGAGTGATCTGAGTCTTTAATCCAAGGGCACGCATGACTGTGATAAATATTAAAAAAAAGAAAACATATTATTAAAAATAAAACTACAGCTGATAAAAAAAGAAGAAACTATCTCTATTCTAAGTTTTAACAATGTATTTATTGCTATGGCTTACTTTTGGAGGGAGATACTAAAGCAGATTAAAAACCTATTATGAGCAGGGCACAGGGGCTCAAACCTGTAGTCCCCAAATTTTGGGAGACCAAGGTGAGCAGATCACCTGAGCTCACAGGTTTGAGATCAGCCTGAGTTAGAACAAGACCCTATCTCTCTCTAAAAAAAAAAAAAAAAAAAAATAGCTGGATGTTGTGGCAGGCACCTGTAGTCCCAGCTATTCGGGAGGCTGAGGCAAGAGAATTGCTTGAGACCAGGAGTTAGAGGTTGCTGTGAGCTGTGATGCCACAGTTCTCTACCAGGGATGACAAAGCGAGACTCTATCTGAAAAAAAAAGAGAGAAAAAAAAAAAAAAAACCCAAAACCTATTATGATCCTGAAACTTAAATAGCACAATGTCTCTAAATCCTAGGGTTGTCCCTTGGTATTCATGGGAGATTGATACCAGGACCCCCTTTGGATATGAAAATCTTGCAGATATTCAAGTCCCTTATGTAAAATGATACAGTATTTTCATATTACCTGTACCCTCCCGTACTTTAAACAATCTTCAAATTACAATGCCTACATATCACTTTATTCTCACAGATTCAACGTAGTAGCTCATGTGGGGCAAATTCAAATTTTGCTTTTTGGAGCTTTGTGGTATTTTTTCCCCTGAATATTTGCAATGTCAGATTGGTTGATTTCGTGGATAGGGAGCCCAAGAATATGGAGGACTGACTGTATGTTACTTTTGTTTTAGAGAAGTAACAGAATTTCATAGAGGTTCAATGAATTTCCTTAGGTGACCAAGTTAAGTTACAGTACAGTTAGCATGCAGAGCCATGGCAAATAGCTGTGATTTTTCTGCCACACTTTTTTGTTGTTGCTGATCTATTTTTTTTTTTTTTTTTTTTTTTTGGCCAGGGCTGGGGGGTTTGAACCAGCCACCTCTAGCTTATGGGGCTGACGCCCTACTCCTTTGAGCCACAGGCACTTTCCTGATCTTTTTGTTTGGTTTTGGTTTTCATGTATCCAGTGTGCCTATTGAGTGTAGTTCATTTAATTTGGAAGAATTACATTTCTACTGTTGTGATACTCTGTGGGCTGCAATGACAGCTAGGATGCCCTTCAGACAGAAGTACACTCTTGTGCTTTCAGCCTCATGGACACCAGGGCCCAACGCTCCTGGCCTGAGACGCAGGGGTCGACTCTGAGCCACGCTTCAGAGCAGTTGATAAATTGCTCACAGCTGTCTGAGGTTAGAGAGCACAACCCTGAGAACTGACGCATCTTCATTCCCTTTTAAAGAGGTAAGTGCATCTCTTTCCTTCTGCACTTCTGGTGACTGCTGTACTTTGACACGGTCCCTGCACTTGCTGCCTTATCTCACTAGCATCTTCACTCTTGCACTCCTTCCATTTTTAACCATGACAGAGAATATTCTCATTCTTTCTAAGTCTTTTCAGAAGAAGAAGTGTCATTACATCTTTGTTCAGCAGAGACATCCTACTTAGAAATGCTTCTTGATTATTGTATTTAATTGGAATGGGTGGCCTATTAGCCCTGATGGGGGAAGAAAGTGACTTCTGCACTCAACGTGAAAATGTATCGTGAAATGCTTAATATAGATGACTTATCGAATGATTGAGGTTGACTGATGTCAGTGTTTTTCACAGCATTGATATCAGGAATTAAAAATAAAGCTACCATATACATAGAAACATTATTTGGTAAACAGAAGAGTGTTTCAAAGGTCACCATCTCTAATAAACAAATACATAGGATTCTAATTTTATCCTCACTCAGACATTTACAACAACCTTGAAATGCCATTGATGAGGAGGTCAGTTTACTAAAACAATTGTGAAACTTTTAAAATAAAAATTCCTTGTTTGTGACATTATATCTTTACTTCCTCAAAATGTTGCTGCTACAGGAGCCCAGATTTTATTTTTCTTAAAGATAGCTATTATATAATACCTATCTTCTAATGTATGCATGCTGTATACAGACCATTAAACCACAATTAATACTTTTTCTAGTGCAAAATTGGGTACTGTTTAAGTAAGTAATTGTCAAGAAGTCACATGACAATAACTGGTCTATTTCATATAACTCTGTGAATTTCCAAAATACTAAACAACTTGTCTTAAATAGGTGCTAAAAAATAACTACATTGTTTAAATAACACCATGCATTTATATCCCTTTTTTTTTTTTTTTTTTTTTTTTCTGTGTACATGCTTTAAATGGGCCAAGAATTTCTATTGAGAAATTTAAAAATTTTTACCAGGTCATGGTAGTTGTAACTGAGCCAGTATAGTATAATTGTAAGCAAAATAGACTTCATTTGTGAAGAGGTCATGTTGGCACTGTACAGTGAAAATATTAATAAATGCCAGACACTTATGACATTTAACATTTTCTAGTAGCCACAGTAAAATTGGAAAAAGAAACATGAAATCGATTTTAATATAACCTGGGATATGCAAAATATTATCATCTTAACATGTAATCAATATTAAAAACTATTAACATTTTACTGTTTTGGTATTAAATCTTTGAAATTTGGTATATATTTTGCACTTACATCACCTCTCAATTTAGGCTGGCTGTATTTCAGAGACTAAATCGCCCCATGTGGGTACCATATTAGATAGCCTAAGCCAGTTATGCCAACAAAGGAAATCTTTCCCAATACATTCAGTATTTCTTTAAATTCTATTCTGTGAATATTTCTTGAATAACTGCTAAATTCAAGAAAACATTCTGGGGATATGAGGACTACATTAGTGAGCATTCTCCAGAGAAACATAACAGATAGGACAGGACATTCATAGACATATAGAAAGAGGTTTATTATAAGTGATTGGCTTATGGTATATGGAAGCTAAGTCCCATGATCGGTTGTTTGCAAATTGGAGAACCAGGGAAGTAATGTAATTCTGGTTCAAGCTCAAAGACATGAGAATGAGGAGAACCGTCCTTATAAGCCCAAATTGGAGTTCAAAGGCTTGGGAACCAGGAACACATATGTCCTAGGGAAGAAGATGAATGTCTCAGGTCCAGAGAAGAGGGCAAATTTGGCCTTCTGCCTTTTTGTTCCATTCCAATCTTCAGGGCATTGGATGGTGGCCACCTACATTGATGAAGATGGTTCCTCACTCACTCTACAGATTTAAATGCCAATCTCTTCCAGAAATACCATCATATACAGGCCCAGAAATAATTATAGCCCAAAAAGAAGGGGAAAAGAGGGGAGGGCGGGGGATGGGTATGGGTGGAGGGAGAATAATTGGTGGGACCACACCTATAGTGCATCTTACAAGGGTATGTATGAAATTTACTAGGTATAGAATATAAATGTCTTAACACAATAACTAAGAAAATGCTGTGAAGGCTATGTTAACAAGTTTGATAAAAATAGTTCAAATTGTACATAAAAGCAGCACATCGTACCCCATGATTGCATTAATGTACATAGCAATGATTTAATTAAAAAAAAAAAAAAAACAACGATTTGCCATATGTTAACTGATAAAGCTGAGTGACAGATACATGGACAATATTCTGTTTACTTTTGTGCATGTTTAAAAATTCGTATAATAAAAAGTTAAAATAATAAAAAAAAGATATGGGCTAATCTTACTGGAGTTAGATGATATCTCAAAGTAATTTTGATTTGCATTTTTTCTGATGATTAAAGATGATGAGCATTTTTTCTTATGTCTGTAACTTTTTAAAAAAGCAAGCATCCCTCGGGTCTATGGTTTATAATTAGACTCTTCTTCCCAGGGATTTGTCTCAGTTTGGCCAATGGATTTTTCAGCCAAATAATCAATATTTCCTACATGCAATATTGAGGCATTTCTCACTTAGGACAAACCTTCTATTTCACCAATAACCGTGACTCTGTCTGTGTCAAACTTCTTATATTAATTAAAGATTTAATATATCTGATATAAAGAAAACTCTACTTTTAGTATATCATTGGTACTGACTTATTTTATGAGATTAGACATAATTCTTACCTACTTAAAAATCCCTTCCTCTCCTTCCAAGTGTCTCATTTAAAAAAATGCTCTGACTGGAATGACAAAAATCCCCCCATTCCTGATAATACCAAGTACTGGTGAGGGTGTGAAACTATTGTATGGGAACAAAGAAATATGACACAATTACTTATAAAAACAGTTTTGCCATTTCTTATCAAATTAAACATACACTTGATGTACAACTCAGCAATTCCACTTCTTGGTATTTGCCCAAGAGAGATGAATCGTATCTTCACCCAAAGACTGTGTGTGTGAATGTTTACAGAAGCTCTGCTTACAATCACTGACAGCTGCTTCAGATGTTCTTTCATAGGTGCGTAGATAACAAACTGTGGTACATCCATACAACGGAGTAGCAATAGAACAGAACAAACTACTGAAACATGTAGCGTCATCACTGAATCTCCACTGCGTCATGCTGAGTGAGAGAAGCTAGATGCAAAGCTAGACATGGTCCCATTCATGTGACATTCTGGAAAAGGCAAAATTAAGGGACACAAAATTAATCATTGATGTCCAGAGACTAGGATTGAAGGTAGAAGTTGGCTACAAAGAGGCAGAATAAGGAAATTTTAGGGATTGATGGAAAAACTCCAAATGCAGAAAGTACCAAAAAATGTATACAGATTTTTAGACAGGAAAAAAAAAAAAAAAACAAAAAACTATATTAACATTGTAGTAATCAAGTCATGTTTGACTTCTGCAGTTACAAGACATGCAAGGTATATGATAACAAAGATTATTGATATATATTAAGTATTACAATTTTAACGCAGTTTTCACTTTATTATAATGTGGTGGGTTTTTTGGCACCTTCTGTAATGTGTCAGCAGTGATGGTTACGTGACTATATGAATTTGCTAACAGTCAGAGACAGTTCATCAAAAAGAATGAACTTTACTGTAAGTAAAATTAAAAATAGAGCATAAACTTTAAAACAAAAAGGTCCCCTGGCATCATTTATATGTTGATTGCATGTTTTGCCTAAAGTCATGTAAGCTGTGACTTCTCCTGATTTTTTGACCTATTTTTTGAGTTGGGTAAAACTCTCCATGAGAGTACCTGTTCCTGGGAGTGTCATGATTGGAGATAGGTAACCTTCAGAGTTGGCTTGGTAATCCCTGTCAGACTACTTGCACAATTACCAGTCAAGGTAGACCCCTTAACTCTCTTTCCCTCCTTGTCTATCTGCCCTGGCCTGCAAATATTGGCCACATCCTCTCAAATAAATGTTAAGCATGAAGGCTACTCTGTGAATCCCCAAACAGATGTTTATTTCCAGGACAAGTCCTTCAATTTCTTTGCCTTCCACTATTTGCCAGGAGCCCAGAAAATTTTATAATAAAACTATCTCTTCGCCTAGTCTGTGGCCATTCCAAGATTAACAAGATTTTGAAAACTTTATTGCCTGCCACATTGATATTTATTTATTTATTTTTCATTTGCACAATCATTCATCTATTGAACACTTATCTAACACCTGCTAAGTACCAAGTCCTGAGCCAGGAACTAATGTAGTAGAACTACGTTCTGTGCTCTGAATTCTATGATCTACAGTAGACAGATATGTGATGGTTAGATGCAGTGTAGTAATTGCAGCACTTACCCAGAACCTTGGGGAAACATTGATTAATTTTTTCCTGGGAAAGGTTAAGGAAGAATTAAGAAAAATGTGTGTAGCTGTGCTAAGTCTTGAAGAATGAGTAGTTTTTCCTAGGCAGGGAAGGGTAGAAGAAGGGCACTCCAGACAGAAGCAAGAACAAGTGGAATAGTACCAGGCATGAACAAGCACAGTGTGTTCAGAGAAATCTCAGGAGTATAAAATGGCTAGTGGGTGACATACAAAGGAGTTGTGTCTGGTGATGACACCAAAGAGGTGAAGACCAGAGTCACAGGGCCTTGTATATCATGCCGAGGAATTTGTACTTTTATCTTCCAAGCCTGTGTTGAGGAAGCCACAAGCCACACGTCCTATGTGACTCTCCCTGAGCCCACAATCTTGCTTCAGTTTGAAAGATTAAAAAGCTACCCTCTTGTTGCTGCTTTTCAAAAATGTCTCGGTATTAATATTTTATGTCTAAACTTCAGTTTCAGTTTTTTCCAATGGCATTCTTTTACTCAATAAAGTAGGTAATCCATTTTGGAAGACATACAGTTCAGTGAAACTATTTTTAGGTTTAGTGGAGAAAAAATTCAGCCCGTAAATATTTTAATCTTTTCCTTTGGTATATGGAAGGGGTCCTTTTAAATGGTTTTCAGCAGGAAAGAGATACAGTAAGATTTGCATTTTAGAAAGATCACTCCAGAGGCAAAGTGTAAAGAGAAGGTCTTCGACAAGATGTATGATTGTACCGCTCTGGAGGCTCAATGTGAGCAAATCCTTTTAAAGCTTCTTTTGGTCAGATAGGATGAGAGAAGAAAACATATTTTCACTGTATGCCATTTTATGCAAGTGGGAGTGTAATCTGATGAAAATTGTGAGGTCTCTCTCCCCTTCTCTCTGAGACAGAGAAATGAGGAAAATAAAGACAAAGAAAACCACAAAACACCTTTCCATATAGTTACATAGAAGCCTGATGTCATTTGAATTATATTATACCTAATTCTCAAATGATTGTAACATTAATAGACCACAGATAGAAATATCAGAAAATTCTAGAGCAATGCTGAATTTTGTCTATAGCATATATTTTTTAAATTTTTTATTATTAAATCATAGCTGTGTACATTAGTGCAATCGCCATTCTAAGATGCACCATAGATGTCTATACATACACACGTCTATAGCATATTTAGCATAATGTATTCTTGGTTTGCCTTGTAGAATATTTATCATATTTTATCATAATATTAATGGCTGTCATTGTCATATTTAAGAACAATGTATCACTGAGTCTGAAAATTTTTCCTTACACTTTTTCTTTTTTCTAATTTCAGGTTAATTTGAGAGTACAAATAAATAGGTTACAATGTTTACATTTGTTAGGAATAGTCCATCTTATAACTGTGTCCCACCCCCAAGAGGGTGCCATATACCCGTACATTGTGCCCATGAAGTGAGAGCACATCCATCCCTCTCTCTTCCTCCCACCCCCACCTTGAATTGGTTTTTTTCTCTTGTGTGGGTGTGTATTAGATTATCTGTTGGCTTCATGTTAGTATTGACTACATTGGATACACTCTTGTTGCTTTTCAAAAATGTCTAGTTATTAATATTTATGTCTAAACCATTGTTTCTATTGTTTCTAATGACATTCTTTTACTCAATAGAATAGATAATCCATTTTGGAAGACATACAGTTCAGTAAAACTATTCTTGTGATACTTCTCCATTCTTATGATACTTTATTAAGACGAATGTGTTTTAACCCCATCCTTCCTTATGCTTTTTTTAGTGACTCATTTTGGGAAGGTATGTACAAGAAGAAATTTGGAAACATTGAGACAAACCATCAATTCTTTTAAAAGTCAAGGTTTTGTATCATAGGACTCTTGAGTGAAGAGTTGGTGGAAAGCTCTCATCAGTGTAACCAATAGGAAATAATACAGAGAAGTTAGTGTGAATTTGTCCCATGCTTTGCATAATGTCCCCTTTGCTGGAACATAAGGTCTCTGAAACTGGGAGCCATGTCTCTCTTTCCTCACAGCCGAAACTCTAGCAGGTGGTACAGAGTGTGGACCAGTGGCTCAGTAAAGCTAACTGAATGAATGATGCCTGGATAGCTGCAGTATTGATCTGGGGCTGGGGATAGTTGCACTTACTAAACCACTAACAGTTTAAAGCAGAGGCAATCTTAAAAAACAATAAAAACAGCTACAAAAACTTTAAAAACTACACAGGGTCAATACTTGTAAGAAAATAAGTTACTTTAAAAGTAGAAAAATAAGCACCAGCACTGGGTCCTGGGAGATGATTAATCAAGATGCTTTGGAGTAAATCTCACTACCAAGTGCTAATTACTGTTACCATCTCATTACATACTCTCTCATCTTGTTTACAATGCATAAATAGATGTACGCATTTATTTTCATAGAGATGGATGCTACTGTACCTTCTTTGCATAATCTTTTTTCCTACTGATCTATTGTAACAGAATAGTCACCCTTCCTCCCATAGATATGGAGGTGTAAAATTGAGAGTGGGGAATAGGTAACAGAGGGAATGACTTGGGGGAAAAAAGATAGCCAAAACATTTTCTTTTTCTTTAAAACTTCCCTCACTGCTTTGAGGAACTGAGACTTGCATTCCTGCCTTGGCCAAACCTCTGGAGGGGTAGTTGGATGTGTTTTGTTCTTTGTGCAGCAAGAGACCTTCAGCTGAACTGTCCTCCAGGGTGTGTGTGCACATGCATGTGGGCACTCACGTAGGCTGGGCTGACAGAGGTCCCAGGGAGATGGAAGCCATGGCTTGGCTTTGTCTTCAGCAAAGTTGGCATGTTATAATTGTTAACTGTAGTTGAAGGACAGTCGCCTAGAAGTCCTTAAAGTTTTGTATTTCTGCTTATGTTTAAGGGAATGGCTTTTTGAAAATAGACTCCATCCTTATCATTTGTTGGCAAATGAATAACCCCCTTTTTCTTTTCTCCCCAAACCACTTGTCCTGTCCTCATTCTTGTAATGGGGCCTCAAGGAGAAGTACTGAGTACAGGTCACACCATCACAAATATCTGTATTTTGACTTATACAGACTGCACTGCACATGATTCTGCCTCAGTATCTTCCTTTTCCGGGAGTCTGTAAACTCCAGGTAGTCCGGGGCTGTGTTTCTCTTGTCCTCAGTCCTGTATCCAGGCCCTGCCATCTGTCAGTTTATATATAAACATTGGCTGATTGGTGGCTATTATTTTGTTTGTCCTAATTGCATGGTTTCTTATTCTCTGAATACAGCATAATTTATTTGCATGATCTGCTCTTGTTGGAATTTTAGAATTAAAAACCATTTTTCACAGTAGTATCCATGAGTAAATTCACCCAGGGCAACATTAGGAATTATATAGACTTTAAATTATTTTAGTAACTATTCATTATAGAATAATACATGAATATATTTCATGTATGAATATATTCCATGTGTTAATAAAAGTGGAAACCTCGCAGATAAAGGAAAAATACTCTTTACCAAGTACTTTTCCATGTAGGGAGAATCATAATTACCTATTTGATTTGATCTTTGAGGGGTATTTTTAGATTTTTATATAATATTTATGCACTAAGGAAAGTATATGCCATTGTGTGTATATGTTTTATACAATTGACATAATGTGGTACTTATTCTGCAAATTTCTGCCAACTCAATGATTGTGTAGTACTTTGTCTTACAGGAATATTATAAAGAACAAGTCTTTTTTTTCTTACTATTTTAAACAATGCTTCAATGAACAGTGGAATTACCCCAGAAGCAGACCTTGAAACAATGATTTGAATGCAGATAGTTACATAGAGGTGATTTTGATCTCAAGGGATTTAAGTAGGGAATGAGACAGGGAAGGTAAGGCAGCCAATGTGTGGTGTGTTCCTTCCAACAGCAGGTTACTGATGCAGACAGCTGGGACTTGGTCCCACTGGGGCCTTCTGCAGGACTATGTAGAACATGAAGAAGTTCCATTTGAAGGATGAATAAACCACCTCCAGCTTGTCATTGGCTCTGGGCTGCTTTCAGAGGCATTAATGCCTCACACTTCTCACCTATCCTGTGAGTGGGCCAAGCATGTCCCATTCATGCTCATGGAACGTCCTCACACAGTCATACTTGCTCACAACAGGAAGCTGCTGCTGTACCTCCGTGGGTGTGATGACTTCTAATAGGATATGGACAGACACCAAGAGCATCTGCTGCAGCATCCTGTGTGTTTATGGCCATATTTTGACAAGTATATTTGTTGGGTAATATCCAAATTATTCTTTCAACATATGTAACTGGACTGTATCTTGGCTAAGTGTGTTTCTTGTGAAAAAACACCTTATTGCAACATAGTCTTACCTGCTCCCTTGTTCTGCCCCACTCAGAACTTCTCTTCTTCTCCTTGGCGTCCCTCCTGCTGAGTCAGCTAATCACCTTAATTGTTATGACCCAGTCCTGGGTTCTCCTGATACAGAACCCAAGTCTGTCTTGCTGTAACTTCCTCCTAGGGGAGGGTCACTGCTCCTACAGGTGGGTTTCAAATAACCAGAGTCAGGGAATGCAGTCAGTGATTTAATGACTCTGAAACTGCAATGCAAAATGTGTGTCCAAGAAAGTGTCTTCATTAATACTGACTAAGCAGGATGTAATTTTTACTTGTGCTCTTACAATGAACTAATGATGTACCTCTAGCCACCAGAACTTTATTTTTACAAGGATGTTATGGTTTTCTCTAGTCCAGTGGCTCACAAATTGTGGTCATCATACCAGCAGCATCACTGTCACCCAGACTCTAATAGAGGTGCACATTCTTGGTCCCTCCCTTCTTTCTTTCCTCCCCTGACCCAGCAAGTCAGAGTCTCTGGCAGTGAGACACAGCAATCTGTTTTTTAAAAGTTCTCCAGATTTTTCATGAGCGCTAATGTTTGAGAATCATTGTTTTCTAGGTATTTACAATTTACATTTATCCAAGTACTTTTGTTCAAGCTTTATAAAATAAATTTTTGAGCAAAATAGCAAATTTCTTCCCATTCTCAATTTGTTTTCTTTGCTAATGCATGCATCACCAGTGAAGATTCCAGTGTCTGTAGTTCCTGAACATTATGGACTATGCAACATTATTTTGAAAATCACATTAAGATAGTGCCTCTCTTCTGCCAATACATCAGCAATTATTGCAAGTATACATATAAATGATATTATGAAATTATTTTTATAGAATGGCTTGATAATATTTATAAGTAATTTGGCTAGTAAGTATAAAGTTACATGCCTCACTATGAGGAAATTTATAATTCAAAAAAAAAATTCTCTTTAAAAGTTGCTCTTTTTTCACCCTTTGTGATTGTTCACATTCTCAAAAGACTTTACATTATTGAGATTCTTTTACATACAACATATCCTTCTGACACGTAAAAGGGTCTGATTAAAAAATGAACCAACTGACTTGGTTTACCAAAATTTAGTTTTTGTGCTAAGAATTTGTCCATGGATTAAAATGAGAGAGCATACATATAGTATATGCCTTGAAGTTGTATGGAAGTGTTCTTACTGAGAACATCTGGCACGCAGGTTATTTCATGCATCCTTGCTGCCTCCCAGTAAAGGATACAATTATTTTTCTCATGTTTTCCTGATAGCCATCACTCAAAAGTGGAGAAGTTCATAAAATGAGCCTGCATTGAAAAGATTTGGAGCCAATGTTTTGCTCATTCTACTGTTCATTCATTGAGAAACATTTATTGTCTACTATATTAGGCATTGTACTGGGTGCTGGGGCTGTGTGGACAGATGGGACAGCATGCCGGAACTTTTGGTCTAAAATGGGCAAAATCATGTTGTATATTTCACTCTCCCAGTATAAACTGATGCTATCCCAACTCCTTGTAAAAGTGGAAGGAACCTTTTCATTCAAATGTGTCTTATCTAGAAGGTCAACATGTAACAGATGAAATCTGAGTTATTCTGGTGAAAGAAATGCCCAGAGGACCCAAGAAGGCTTGTCCCTGGTGATTCTGTATCTCTTGCCCTAGCTCTTGGTCATTAACATAGCATGGTTTGAAATCCATTGACCTAGACTGGAGATTGCAAATGTATCTTATAAAGTGCTCTTGCTGGAAATCATCAGTGTTGTCCTCATATTGTTCAAAGATTTTAAATTATTGCCAATATTTTAAATTTTTATTAACATCCAAATTTTTGACTTTTCTAGAATAGTTGGTGGATCTGGCCACAATGAGCCTTTGCTTTCCTATGACTGGCCTCAATTCACCATACATGCTTCCCCACACCAAGTTTTTATAATTTCTCTTTCCTATCCTAATTTAGTTCACCTACCTTGAGCCTGTAAGGGTGTTGTGTGGATAGTCTTAACTTCATATTTGGCAAACTCAGTTTAATTCTTTACATTTGTCTAGTGATTACAATTCTGTGAATTATAAATAGCAGATACTGTTTTTAATTGACCAGAATATTGAACTGTTCAGTTTGACTAGAACATTTAACTTTTCATATTCATATTTAAATGAAGTACCTTGTATAGCTGTACATAGCCTATGTATGTATATACTGTCATGCTCATGACACATCTCTTACAATGGCACTATTTTTGTTGCTGTTGTGGTTGTAATGGATATATTGTGTAGGGGTGGAGTCTGAGCTTTTTGTGTAACCCTCACCTGGTTAGTGCACATAGTACCCATTATGTAATTTTTCATCCAACTCCCTTCTCCCTCCCTCCTATTCCACTTTCTATGTAAAGCGGCTCTATTTTTGCTACTCTTTTATAGTTGAGAGGTGCACAGAGGCTGGAGACTGGTTTAATTCCCCAGACTCTCAAGTATATATTAATTTTCATTTTAATCAACATTTATACTTTGCTCTTATGAGTTCATATTAACAGGGGTAGGGTACAGTGCTTTATATAAAAATGTAGCAGATTCTGTCTTTTGCTTTACCCTTCCCAGGTACTCTGGGAACTATTGTGTGCCTCTGGTACTATTTACTTAAAGTGACTAGAGGAAGAAAAGGAACTGTTAAAATTATCTTCATAACCTTTTCTCCTTTTCTTTTAAATACATGTAGATCCCCAAGTTAGTTTGAGTTCTTCTATTTTTGGGTAGGAAAATTATTGTTTTTAAAAATTAAGTAAAAGATTAACTTACTTAAAGAATTCCTTCAAAAGTGAAGAATTATTTAAATAGAATAAGCAAAGACATTCAGTTTCAAAGAAATTATACACAAATTTTTATTTTGGGTAAATGTATATGTATTTGAATGTGTGTTTTCAAGAAAGATGATTAAAAGATTAGCTAGACCAAAACACATACATGTTTGGTATATCTTTGAAACTAAGTTAATTTCCCTTAATATATATCAGAATTCTTCAAAGTGGGCTGACTTTGCTTTTGCTACTGAAAAAAAGAGCTGAAGCCACAACATGAAAAATAAAAAAAGTGAGTTCATTATTCATAGAATTTTCTATGAGTTCTTTTTCTCTGGCATCTAAAAGTGAAGTTGGACTTTTGCCTTCTTTTTTCTTCTGAATTCCAAAAGAGGCTAAGGCTGCTCACAGGATTTAAGCATTTTTTTCTCTCTTAGATTTATTTCTTCCTAGGTCATTTCAGAGGCTGTTGGATGGTGCCTGCCAGAGTTGAAACCTGCCTACATTATTGCTGATGGCATTTATTTTGAAGTAGGCTCATCCTAAGGGATGTATGCAGAATTCTACCAGAAAAATTCATTCCTATTTTCTGAGCTAGAACCCTCTTCCCATTATCCCAGCCAGCCTTTTTCACTCTGAAATAAAGCCTAGAAAATTCATAGCCCTCAATTTTAGGATTCTATTCTTTGAAGACCCAAGTTTGATACCATGTTTAGCAAATGTATCGTGTCCTTAGATTTGGATAGAATCTTTTTATCACTTTGTTCATTTGTTTGTTCATTCACTAAACTTCTTTCCTACTTCAAAATCTCTAAAGAATTATGTACTTCTCCCTTGTAACACTTACCCCATTATATTTCTTTATATATCAAAACCTTTAGCTTTGATTCTTTAATTAATATGTTGCTCTTTGCACCTTAAAGTCAATGATGGTAGAGAATTTTGTTCTTCTTTGGCTCATTCATTGAAGCCCCAGTGTCTGGCAAAGTGCCTCTTAAATATGTGTTGCATGAAAACATGGTGCACAGCTTCTATGGTAATCCATTTTATGGCTTCCATTTTGCTCGAGAAAAATCTGAACTTTCTCCGTGGTCACCTCCTCAACATCATCTCCTGCTTCTCCCCATTTTGGACACTTCATTCCATCCTCCACCTGAGTTCTTTCATGGTTTAAAAAATCATATACAGAGGGTGCCAAAAAATGTATACATGTAGTAAGAGTGGGGACTGAAGATTCCATTCTTGGCAGGGGAGGGAATTTTCCCCCAGAAAAAGGGAAAATTTAAAAGTAAGCTGAAGGAATCCGAACAAAGAAAAATCAGTTAGTTTATCTTTAAGCTAGCCATTGCTAAATTTCTTATCTGACTAAGTTTCTGTTCTGTTTTGAAACTCTGGCCTATTGGGGATACAGTTTATACCAATACCCTAATGAGTCTGTAAACACTCTGAGGAAGAAAATTGTTATAAAAGAGATTATGATAAGACCTAGAATAGGTACATCTAGGTCATTTCCTGCCCATTAAACAGACAAAGCAGAAACCCATTGTGGAGATTTACATTTGGCTGGGGCCCAGACCAAAAGAATAGCTGGAGCCCTGAGATATGGGCAGGAAAGCTTAACAATCCTTATCACAGAGAAAAATCCTCTTGGTAGTGATGAGAGGAAAAAGCCTCTCTACTACTGATTCCTCAGAGCAGATTAACACCAGTGGTATTTTATTCCACAGTGAACTAGTGAAGCTTAACACCTCCCTAGGAATCTCTGTGTGTGACTTCAGACAGTAGACTTCCCCCACACAACGCTCATTTCAGATACTCCAAAACTACTCAAATCCTTAAAATTAATAATAACAATAGGAGCTGATATGCTTGCTCAGAGAAACTGCTGGTGTCTTTGTTCTCTCCCTCAGTTTACCACCTGGGCAGATAGATTTCAATAAAAGCCCTGTGGAACAAAGACTGGAGCTCCCACCTTTGAAAATTCTATTTTGTGCCTCATGTTTCTTTCTTTATCATCGTTCCTAACTTTATATTTCTTCAGCCAGTTGCGCCAGTTCCACAGGTCTTAGCAGACCCTGCCCCCAGGGCTGAACCCCAGCATATACATATTTTAAGAAAGGAAAAAAACTGTATGTAAATCCTCATACTTAAGTCATATTTAACTTCTGCAAATGCAAGAAGTGCTCAAACGTGTCTTGTATTCATCTTTTGTTATTGGTACATATTGAGTATTACAATTTTAATACTGTTCTTCCTTAAAATGTGTCTACATATTTTTGACACCTTCTATACATTCTCTTCAGGAAATTTCATGGTTTCACATTGATGTATTGATGTTGACAAATAGGAGATAAAAGAGGAGACAGAAAAAGTGTGGTATTAAAGAAAGAGTATGGAATTTTAAAGTTGGACCAGCACTCAAATAGTAGACCGGTCAACTTACCAGGCGTTAGATTTTTGGCAAGTTTGAAAAATTTTCTGAGTATAATCTCCTAGTCTTTAAAATGAGAATAATAATACTTTTGTTTCCAAAATTTCTGAGGATTAGATGTAAAGTGGCAAATGCCTGGCACATTGAAGTTACTTGACAGCAGTAATTAATGACTGTGTTCATCATAATTGTATTTGTTTTGGAAAAAGCCCAGGATGGTAAAGAACTCCCCCTGCCCCCCTCCCACACTCACACACACACACACTGAGTTGTCACTAAGAGGCCAAAGAATGTCTCAGAAAAATCCAGATGAATTTATTAGAGGTTACTGACACAGGGCACTCACTCTTGGGTAGCACAGGAATTCTTTGGAGAGTAAAATCCACACTGCCTGCCAGTTGTGGAGCCTTAAATTTTTCCATAGGAAATGATGTGGGTCTTTCCTGACATCATCGTCTGTGTACAGGCCAGACATAGTAAACACACATGGCACAATTATCATGTGTTGTCATATAACCCAGGACAATACTGTAATTCTCCCTTAGGCGAGGATTTTAGTATTACAATCAGTTAAAGGGTACTATAAGACACCAAAAGTGATCACAGGCAGTCTAAATTGGCTTAGAAGGCAGAGTTTATGGTGCCTTAAAGGCCTTGTGGTTTTTCCTGTATTTATCTTAAGCCATTGCTTTCTATTAATCCTTAAGTGTCAGATTTCCTAGAAGGGGGTATTAATATTTTTCCTCAGTATCAATCAGTTACTGCTGATTGATACTTATTTAAACATAACCACACAATCTCAGGGCATAAAAAATTAGCATGTTTTTCCCTGTAGGCCTCAGTCGATAGAGTTGGGGCACCTTAGCTGACATTATGTAACTGGGACTCTGCTGTCTTGGCTGGGGGTTCTGTTCTGACTTGTGGAACCAGTCAACTCAGAGTTGCTCCTTGTGATTCATTCTCCAACCCAGGAGAAAGAACATCAGCTACCTGAAGGAAGCTCTTTTCACGACAAGAGCAGAGGAACAAGAGGGCAAAAAATGACACAACAGACCCCTGAAGACCAAGACTTGGAACTGGCACCATGACCCCTATACCCACAGTCCTTTGGACAAATAAAGTCATATACATATGAGCCAAGTTTTAAGCAGTGGAGCATTATACTGCTTTTGTTAGATTAGTTACAAAGTTATCTGGCAAAAAATAGGAATATAGGAAGGGATAAAGAACTAAATAATAATTTAATCAACCACAGAGACTACTATAGAAAATAATATACTTTGTCAGGAAAACTGGGTTCTTCTCCTACCTGGGTTTAGCACAAATTGTGTGGCCTTGGGAAAATCTTTCTACCTTTCTAGTCCTTATTTTTAAACATCTATAAAGTGGTGAAGTTCTGCTACCAGTCATAGGGCCACTGGTTTGGTCTTGGGACTTGAGTCCTAGTGGTGATTAATGGGCAATAGTTACCTTAGGTTCCTTAAGGAGAACCTGGCTCTGTGGCTAGGTGGATTATGTCTACCCTGGGCACTGGGGACAGCAGTGTTGGCACAATGCTGTCTGTTTATTATTCTGCTCCTAGATGATCTCTTAAGTCCTTTTTGGCCTTTTAATCATTCATTCCATTATTTTTCCTAGTTTTATTCCATTTTGAAAACAAAGTGCCAAAATTAACAAAGGGGACCATTCTTAGTATGAGAACTCCTTGTACACTAGAAAAGATTTCATTCATAAGTGACTATGAGCTCTAAATAATCTGAAGTAATGTTCTAATAATATTGTGCCAGTTCCACAGGTCTTAGCAGACCCTGCCCCCAGGGTGGAACCCCAACATAGTCCCCTAAAGTTTGGGGAATTAGTTTTGTGACGTTTTAATTAATTTGCCCCATTGGCAGGATCTTTTCCCTAATAGGTTTGTAGATTTCCAGTAATCCCCTCATTTTTCTCTTATCTCCCTTTTTTTTATGTGAACTATATTCCCACTGAGGACACTGACTTTTGCAACTGTGGTGTTGGATGGAACATAGTGATTTTGGCGGTGGTTTTCAGGATTTGAAACAAATCCATATCTTTATTTAGTTTCTGTACTACATGAGAAATTGGAACACAGATCTAGATCATTTGTTTTCAGTACTGTTGCCTGTAATGATGAGGTTATATTTAGGTGACTCTGATTGTGGGAATGTAAAATAATTCATCCTTAAAACAAAAGCATAGCTAACAAGATTCCTAAAAGTATTATTCTTCATTAATCTCAGAAGACACTTCATTTCAACTTTATTTTAAAAAATTCCCCTTATTGAAACATTGTCTCATAGCTATGCTTGTACTCTTAAATTTACAATGATACATTTGTAACTCTTCAGGCAAATGGTTGGTTATAAATAAAAATCCTAGAAATAAAAGCAAAAATGTCCATGTTAGGGTTTAATTGTATTCCTGTGGATGATTAATGGTCAGTAAGTTGATTCTTTTTGTTGTTGTTGTTGTTGTGGCAGTCTCACTCTGTCACCCAGGCTAGAGTGCTATGGAGTCCTAACTCAAAACAACATCAAAGTTCTGGGCTTAAGTGATCCTCTTGCCTCCATCTCCATGACACCAGGCTAGTTTTTATACTTTTAGTAGAGCAAGGTCTCACTCTTGTTCAGGCTGGTCTCAAACTTGTGAGCTCAAAAAATCCAGTTGGCCTCCCAGAGTGCTAGGATTACAGGTGTGTGTTGTGTGACTGGAGATACGAAGGTGTTTACTTTAATGATGACAGATATGAATAATATTCATCAAAAAACAGAAAGGGGAAATGTAGGATAATATTTAGAAATAAAAATATCCTACAGTGTGAGCCACCCATGTCTGTCCAGTTGGTTCTTTATGATAATAAATATGGATTGAGTGCTCACTATGTTCAAGCATCATGATAAAGGTGGTCCATGGGTTATCTCATTTAATTCGTATTCAATTATGGGAGGTATGCCAGTTATAAGTAGATAAAGGTTTGTAGAGGTAAAGAAACTTAGTTGGGTAGACAGACAAGTGACAGAGTTAGAACTTGAGTAAGGCCTCTGGCCACCTCTGGAGACTTGATTCTAGACCCTGAGCTATACTATACATTCTGTATCTTAAGGAAGGCTGTATCTGTAGGAAGGCAAAACCTGGTGATAGAAATTTATCCTTGGTAAGTAGTATCACGTACAGCATATTGATTTTTTAAAAAAAAAAATAGTGTTTACTTCTCAGGAGACAGTAGAGCACAGATATTGAAAGTACAGCTGGTGTCTGCCTTTCTGGTGTTGAATCTCAGCTTGAAGACTTTACTTTGTTAACTTTACACAAAACATTTATTCTGGCTAACCATCAGTTTTCTCATAGGAACTTCATCTGCCTTATACGATTGTGATGAAGGATTGGAAGGGCTAACCCATGTGCTAGGCTTAGCATAGTGCCCACCACATAAAAATAAATGTTTCTATTACATTCGTTTTAATTTCTGGTACTGCCATGCTTTTTTTTATTGGCAGAATATACTGGAATTCCACTGGGGGGAAAAACAGGATAATTCTTGAGATTTTTACTAAGATTTAGATCTGGCACAGAAACTTACTAGTTGAATTTGAATAACCTATTAGAACTGTATGAGTTTAAGCTGGCAGTTCTTAGTCAGGGTGATTTGACAATGTCTATACATTCTTTTTGTTGTTCTATCTACGGGATATGGGGTTACTGGCATCTCACGGGTGAAGGCCAAGTATGCTGCTACAATGTACAGGACAGTTCACCAAATGGCACTGGTGTTGAGGTTGAGAAACTCTCGTTTAGATTATATATACGGGTTCTGAACTTTTACCCTCTAACATTTGGCACAGTCTCAATATCTCACATGATTTGTAAACTATCATCACAAAATCTCTAGCTCACAGCCTTTGAAAAGATGTGTGGAAATATTTTTGTCATGAGAAATAGATTTATGTGTGGAATCCTGTTTTTTTTGAATGACACTATCATTAAAAGAAATTTATGCCAGGTGCCTAGTTGACAAAAATCACATAATTAATTTTCTTCTAAAATAATTTTACATGTTGAATAATCTTTTTAACAATACAAATGATATTTTTTGCATTCTGTATCCTATCAGTCTAGGACAATCTGAGATGACAGAAGACAGACTCCCAAATCCCTCAACCTTATTGTGATTTAAGGAAGTCTTTTCTCCATGACAGAGGTGTCTGTCAATGAAGAGTGTGAAAGGCTATTATTTATACCTGTTTAACTCTCAATATTATGACAGCATGATTTTTGAAATGGAATATCCCCATTCAAATGCTTTCTGTACTGAATTTTACCACGAGCATGATTGTTAATAGCTCTTTGCTGTCAAGAAATCTCTCCATGACCTCCTCTCTTTCTCTTATTTCCTAAGTATTGAGATTTTCTTGACAGATTAATTTTCTAGGGAATTTTTCTCGAAAATGCCTCTACCTGGGCCATCTCTATCAAAATATCTCTTTTCAATGACACCCTTTTTTGTTTTGATATTGAACATTCAACCAAATATCCCCAGATTCCCATGAGTGCTCAGGGTCCTCCATTGTCCTTACAATGTTTTTATATCGCCCTGTAGCCAACATGGAATTTGGGGCTTATTAAAGAAAATTCTCTGAGATGATACAATTCATGAACCAATACACAGAGCTTTGATTGTGAGCTCTTGCTCAATGCACAACCTATATATCCTTACAAGGCATTCCTGAAAGTTATACTCTGGGGTTTCCCCTTGGCTTTATTTCCTGTTTGGCCATCTCTATTCAGTTTATTTTTTTTATTTATGTGTTCATTTATTCATTTGCTCAACAGACATTTATTGAGTTTCCACTATGTGCCTGGCATGACACTGAACAAGAAAAAAATTCCTTATGTGATTCACTTTGGAATCTTGTGTCTAGTGTTAAAGGATAATTTTCAAAAAGGTAAAATCATGACTCACACAAATAGGTGCATAAAATGAACACATGTCAAAGATTTTATTTGACTCATTAATTAATGATGGGAGCAGTAGATTTTATAGTTGGTTTGGATAAGAATTGGATTTATAAAAATTTATACTTTCTTGCAGACAACATTCATTTTCATTGCCACAGGCTGAAATCATTTGCCTTGCTTTGGACAAGAAACTTCACCAGCACCATCCACAATATAACTTCTTTCTCCTGAAATAAAGTCTTTATATATAACCCATGAAATCAGATTATCCCTGGAGTATGCATCAACCACCATCTAGCATTCTACAGTAGTCATCTCTGGTTCATTTCAAAGTCTTCACAGCTTTTGCTAACACTAGTACAGACAATTTTCAAATATACAGACATTTTAGATCTGAGTGCAATGACAGCCAGACAGCAGTGTGTTGTGAAGGAGGGTGGCTGGTGGGACGGGAACCCACCAACCACTTTCAGATGGGTGAGCTGAGGAGAACACCACTGATAATTGTTTAAAATATCACTCCCCACAATTGTCTATTAAATTATAACAGATGTGATGAAGATCTTAATCTCCATGTGTAAGAAATGTTGACATTTAATGCATAAGTGCGGCTAACTCTAGAATCCATGGGTACTTTTCTAATGGGGAGAAAAACAAAACCAGATTTACCTACAAGGTCATTCTATAATATCTCTTTGCATTTCTCCTCCCAAACCCTGGATCCTATATTTTAAAATGTGTATTTATTACTTTACTTATAGATGCAGTCTATGGAATTTTTCTTTCCTTTTCATTTAGTAACATTTTATTTTACAGTAATAATTTGGTGAAGTAGAATCACCCAAATAGCAAATTAAGCTTCTACTCAATCTCTGAGCAAAGAGAGGATGCTACACTCAAATCATGGAATGTAGGTAACTTTTGAAGTCTCAGAGGGTTAAGGAGAATCTGAGAGTTCAAGAGTCTAGAGTACATTTGCACAGATGTCCCTATCCTGTATCTCAGGGTCCCTCATCTTCTTTATTAATGCTTTAACTTAGTAAGTTTGCTGGGGCCATTACTTATTCTTCTTGACAGTTTTTTTTTTTTTTTTTTCCCACATCAGGCCCTAGTTCTGATTTTCAGCCTGATCTTCTTTCAGCCTACAGATGATGAGAGTCTCTTTAAATGTTGTCAGAGAGACCTTCCACCTTTTCCATTATGCCCTGGGCTGGTGTTTGGTTCACTTAAGCCCATCATTTTCTTCTTTCAGCTCATTGATGGTACTTGGCACAACTATTCAGTTTGACAATATTTCCCATGGCCATTGCCACCACATCTCTCAAGTGCTAGAGAGAATGCACAAGCTAGTGTAACCTCTTCCAAGTGTGCCCATCCCAAATCTATCTCAGGTGCGTCCTCACAGTTATGATGTCATATTACACCACTGCACTTGCTACAAGTAATGGTGGTTTGGTTGAATTTTGCTAGTTTCTAGCACCAAAAAACAATTCTGAAGATCTGATTTCTAAAGCTACTTTGAGTTCCAGGTATGGTTGCTGGTTTACCAAGAACCTTCCCAGGTGTTAGTACTGAAAATCTCACATCCCCCCAAATCCTCAGCTCCAGACAAACTTGGGATGGTTTTCTTAGGACTACCTTGGTTTGAAAATTGAAAGTGCCATGGACCAGGGCCTCCTTCATATCTCAGTGAATTAGTTAGCTTGTTACCCCAATTGCAACTGCCTTATTATTGAAGAAATAGAATCTGAGGTATATCCAGGCTTATTTTGAATGTGCAAAAAAAACCTTTAATATGATATAATCAATATAAGATAGCCAGACAAGGAAACTATATTAAACCAGATAGCACAGCAAGTATCCAGGCTTTAATTCCATGGGAATCACTGGGAAATATGGCAAAAGACATGATTCAGAAATTTCTTAGTAGAGAAGAAAGGTGCTGGGGGATTACATACCAATTCTGGAGAGTCATTGGCTAAAGGCGACTCCTAGAGGGCTTTAAATTGTAGGCACGTCCATCTTGCTTACCATGAACAAGGTGGCTTGATAGGGAAAAAAGCATCTTCTGGCCCAAGGATGTGGACAATAGCAGGTGGAATTTCATGAGAGACACTGAAGGGCCTGGAGAATATGAGTGGGGCATAACCACTCACCCCATGCAGTGCTCAGATCCACTTGTGATCCATATTAAGGTGACTTCTTTATGGTAAGGGGGTGACCTATGGAATATAACTTATCACTGGAAGGTTTATGAGAAAAACTACAATCCTGGCTTTCATCTCTCTTTTCTAACATCCTTTTAATGTTTCTTTTACCTTTGGCCAGCAATTTTCTTCCTCCAGTGAGGGCAGAACATCCTTTCTAGGATTAGAGTGGATGTGTATCCCCCTCCCTTGAATTGGGATTCAGGGATGGAAATTTATAGTTATAAATTTGCCACTGTGATAAAGGCTGTTTCATGGCTCATAGTTAGAGATATTTAAGTTATCTATGTTATAGGACCAAATCCCATCACTTGAAACAGAGCTCCTATATCCCCTCAAAGCCAACTTCCTCTCTTCGGTGTGAGAAAGAAGTGATGTGTATTTTTCTCACCTCCCTGTTGCAGACCACATAAATCATTTTGTTAAATTGATGAGACAACATCAACTTCCATACCTCCTTTAACCCTGGATCTTTGTTTCAGAAAATACCATAATATGGAATCAATCTACTTCCTTTTCATTTTTATATATTACCAGCAATTCTTTAATTGTAATTGTATAACTTGGTCATTGCAGTGTGTGATAGGAAAAAAAGTGGCTTTTCCTAAGGATGTCCATATTCTAACCCCCTGTGTGTTATATTATGTGGCAAAGGGACTTTGCAGGAATGATTAGATTAGGGGTTTTAGACAGGGAGATCATCCTGGATTACCTGGGTGGGCTATGTGTAATCATAAGAAGTGAAAGATATAGGTCCAATCAGAGTCAGAAAGTCAGAGAAGAAAAAGTGAGGCCAGAAACCATGTCACTGGGGTAATGTGATTGTTGGCTTTGAAGATGGGGAAGAGGTCATGAACCAGGCAATGCGGACAGCGTCTAGAAGACAGAAGAGCAAGGAATTAATTCTCTTCTAGAACCTCCAGAGGAATGCAGCCCTGCTGACGTCTTGACTTCAGACTTATTTCAGACTTCTGATCTCTAGAACAATAAGATAATACATTTGCAATGTTGCTTTAAGCCACTAAGTTTGTTATAGCAGCAATAGGGAACTAATACACAGGTGCAACAGAGACCATCGTCTTTGCAGTTAAAGGTAGTGATATCTCTATTTCTGGTGGAACTATAATATAGGTGCTAAGAATCTAGTTACTTGAAATCAAGTTCCATGGCTCTATTGCTTATTTGCTATATGACCTTCAGAAAGTTTTTCAACATTTTGGGCCTTGGTTTCTTCAAGAAATGTTATTATTCCTTATATTATTATGATATAAGATACAGATTATTATTGTCCTCATTTTAAAGAGGCATTGAGCAGGATATATAATCCATATTGAAAGCTCTAAAACATTGCCTATTACTACAATGTAACAATAAAGAGCTATGTTTGTGATGATCTCAGCACATAAGGTCTTCTCACTTGTATTAGTTTCAACTGAAATCAATCTTAGGAGATTACTTTTCCCCTTCACCTCACCCTCACCATTTCCCAGGTAGACACATTGAGTCCTGGAGAAGGTAGTGGGTGTTCACAAGGTCTCTGAGTTATTATTAGGCACATCTGAAACTGGCCTCTCTTTTTCATTCCTGAGTCAATGCTGAAAATATTATGTAATAATATTTTCTTCCTAAATAATAATAATTACTTTCCACATTCCAGAAGTAAAGAAAAAATATTTTAAAATAGTGGGACATGCAAAGCCACACACATTTAGTTGTGTCTCTTGAAATACAACTGTCTGCTGCTTGTTGAACAGAGTTGTATAGTGATACCTGTTTTTAGTCTTTTAGAAAAATTACAGTTTGATGATTTTTAAGTGAATAGGCCTTAGAAAAAGGCTTGTATAATTGTCTACATGGCTGTTCTATCTTTGGATTCAGTGAACAACTATTTACAGGGATGAGATCTGGTGGCAGAAAAATATCATAAAGTAAGAGAATTCAGGATCAGAAGCCACCCAGTGATTGCTGAAGATGGGACATGTTTGCTGTTCTATGTAACATCCCCATATGCTAAGGGAGAAATTATTTATTCTTTCTTTCACTTTCATGGTATAAATGAATATCAAAATGCCTCCTTTCCTATGTCCTCAAATTTTCTCCAGGAGCTGAGAAATACTGGGGAAATTCATGCCAATGGTCAGAAGATGACCATGTGGGAGGAGGACTATTGCAATATTTGTAACTATAGCACTGGCTAAGGCTTATTGAGTGCTTAGAACATGCTAGGCACTGCTTTAATCAGAAATACATTTGTTCCTTATAACAACCCTGGATAGCAGACTCTATTATTTGTCTGAATTTATTATAGATGAGGAAACTGAGTTGGAGAGGCTAAGTAAGTTTCTCAAGGTCACAAAATTAGTAAGTGGCAGAGGTGGGATTTGAACTCAGGCAGCCTGGCCACACAGCCTATATTCCTACCACTGGTAACTGACTTCAGAAGGTAGAGTATGAATCTCTGAGAGAGCATAGAACACAGAACAGGTGAGTTTTGAGTGCATGAAAAGAGAGTGCTACACAGAGAGTTAGCTGCAGGAAAGGCAGCCCCCCACCCTGTGTGGTAAGAAGGGATACTCACTGAATATATGTCTACACAAGGACAAGAGGGCCTAGAGTGTAAAGAGCCAGTAATGAAGAGTCATTTTCTAGCCCATGGTTTAGCCAAGGGCCAACCCTAACTAAATGAATTAAAGATTCAGAGGAAGTAAGTTCTTTTGTAAAAGTATGCTTGTTTGGTTTACTGGCTCTGCTGGAAATTGTTAACGCAAGTGTCATGGTGGAGTGAGCATAATTGTTTTTACTTAGAAGAGCACCTGAGCTTAAGTTGCTGGGTGCAAATAATTCTATTCCTGTGAGGCAGCTGGGAGGAGGGGGTGGGGTCTGCATGCTTGTTCCTGGCCTCTGCCACTATGTGGGGGCTGGGTGACCCTGCTGTTCAAGTCATATTCATGAAGATAAAGTGAGAATTGAACTCCTGAAAGCTTTAAAGGGGGCTGTTTCTTTGATAAGTCTTGCTGGAGCAAAACTGGGAAGCGAGAGAAGTTTATATTTGTGCCTCTATATTGTTTTTTTGATTTACATGCTTTGCTGCTTCAAAAGTCCACCATTCCAACTGTGTGTGTGTGTGTAAAATCTTTCAGAATCTCTATTTCCCCTTGCAGGTGTCACCTTCCTAGATTGCCAATGCTCTCATGACAGTCCTTGCTTTCCCCAGCTTTCCAGTGTGGCATCACATGTGTCCAGCAGCCCCCATTACCTCATCTTCCTTTCAGGATGGCTCTCATATGCCAGCTGCTTCTCATGAAAAGAAAGGGCCTCATCAGACACTGGCCATGCAAATAACTAATGCACCTAAATTGTTCCCCCAGGGTGGATGATCTCCCTGTCAGCCTTGTTTAAAGACAACTTACCTTGAAGGAATGAAATTAGAATGGTAGAATTTCAGGCAGAGAAGCAGACAGGTGGGGGGAATATTCTAGATAGAAGTGACATTGTGGGCCCTTAACACAAAAATCCCTGCATTGTGTTTTTAAGGAGAACTTATTGTTTGGTATGAGTAACATGGGCCCACCCTCTGGGGATGTGGATAGACTGGCTTCCATGGTGTGTTGGATCAATTCTCTGTTGAGCTGCGGGTCTTTGTCATGGATGTCAGGTATGTAATTCCTTAGAGGAAAGATAAAAGACTTGAAGGGGCAGGCTTGAGAGAGGCTGTATAATTTTATTGAACAATATTTCTTCTTTAAATGGGCTCATGGATAATTCAATTAGCTGACTTTTGATTGCTCTTCTTACTAAGCAGGCTCTATATAATAAAAACGTGGATTCGTCAGGTCCCACTGCTGCAAAACATCTTGTCAGGATTCAACTCATTCCCATAGTGGACTTGACATGGTTCAAACACATGCCGACTGTATATTCCTCTGTAATATGATGTCTCTCTCTGGATCTTTTTTCTGAGCTTTGTTTGGAAATGGAGCTAACAGTTGTAGAAAGTAAATATCTGCTTAAACTGAGTGGAGAGCAGCCAGTGGGAATCTCGGCAGAAAGCCCCATGACGTTGCATATGTGAGTCTGTCTCTCTCATGGATGCTGTGTGCAGATGGTGTATATCAGCTAGCAGACTTTGAAAAGGACATTTATTAAGTCTCAGGCTGAGAGCTGGGTTTTGCATCTTGATTATGAAAATGACATTTTTCCCATTTATTTTTATTTGTACTTATTCATGGGGGGACAAGTACAATTGTGTTACATTGATATATTGCATTGTGCTTGAGAAATGTCTCTGTGTATATAGACCTTCCATACTGAGAATTCTAGGTTTAATCCAGCCTGTGTGCCTCAAAGAGGGTGGGAATGCAGAAGTACAAAGAAAGCAGGCTTCTCTTGGAGAAAGTGGTTTCTCTATGAGAACAGGTTAAAAGGCACAGTGGGCATCACCGCCAGGATCTGAGGTCTGAGCAGGAATGGTGTAAACAGACATAATAGGGAGGGTAGAGGCAAATGAACATGCATTCTTTATCATGTCACTGAAAAATGGGGGAATTTTGCTTCAAAGCTTAAAAGAGGTGATTTAAGACCAGAATAATGGATGCATTTTGCATAAGGCATAAGCATTATTGATCACGTGCCGTTTCTTAAAAGAGAAGTAGATTCCAAAAAAGAACAGATAAATAAGTGAAGAGTAAAAATGACAATTAAAAGTACATTAAGAACATTCAGGAAATATCTCTATTTTTGAGGATGAAGTCATCTTTCTCCACAAAACACCCTTCAGGGGAGGAAAAGGAAGTTAAGCCACTGTTTGCTCCATTTTTATGTTCCCTGAATGTGTCACATTTATCCTTCATCCAAGAGAGATGTAATTCTCTATTGGCAAATGTAGACGTGATACTTCAAACAATATAGTCTCTGTTTCCAAATTCTTGGTAGGGGTTCCAATGCTGCCAGAAAGTATTAAGTCTTTTTTTCCCCCTATAATAGTACTCTTCATCCACCTTGACAGTCCATCCTCCCACCACCAGAAGCATCTTGGTTTAAGACAACAGAGTCTACACTACACTTATTTTAGTCTACGCTAAAATAAGATCATTAAAGAAAAAAAAGTGATCATCACCAAAACGTTTTGACTGCTAGAAATGTAGTCATTTTGCTTTTAAAAACAGCAACTGGACAGGTTCCAAAATAAAATAAAATCCTACTTATTTAAGACTCCTATACTGGAAGGCTATATTAACTAGTATTAGTAGTCTTAAATAAGTGGAAGGCTATGTTAACTAGTATTAGTAGTCTTAAATAAGTGGAAGGCTATGTTAACCAGTATTAATAGTCTTAAATAAGTAGTATTTTATTTTAGAACCTGTCCATTTGCTGTTTTTAAAGCAAAATGACTACATTTCTAGCAGTCAAAACGTTTTGGTGATGATCACTTTTTTTTTCTTTAATGATCTTATTTTAGTGTAGACTCAGTTGTCTTAAACCAAGATGCTTCTGGAGGTGGGAGGCATGGACTGTCAAGGTGGATGAAGAGTACTATTATAGGGAATGGTGAGGACTGTGGCAAACTGGAACACATATTCTTTTGTGAAGGCAGCTACTCAATTTCAGTTCATAGTTGTCATATGGGGCTTTCGGCTCAATGTTGTGATCTTGTAAAAATATTTTAAAGAGATGCTAAATATAATCAAATAAATAAATTTCTTTTTCTGTCATTTAAAATGATGTGCAGGCCCCAAAAGACTATTTCGTGATTTCTGGAAAATCATCTATTCTTGGAGCAAATAACACCAAACAAATAAACAGCAACAACAAAGCTTGAACAGAACAAAAAGCAGGTTCTGGACCAAACCAATTCAAATAAAATCAACAAAGAATAAATGACTTTCTATGTATGTGCATGATCCTTGCATTTGTCCACTGCAAAATCTAAACCACATATTGAAAATCTCCATTCTTTGTTAGCTACACATCAAGAGTAGAAGCACGTTTTAGTGTAGAGTAGTAGGAAGGATTCATCAAAGCGATAATATTTGAATTATGATTAAAATATGGATATGACCTGGTTAAGAGACAAACATAATGAAAGATAGTCCTAATGAGCTGAATGAAGGAAAGAAAAACCCCATGGTAGAAAAAGATACCAGTTCGTTTCCTGGGACCATGGTAACACCAAAAGCTCACAAAAGCAATTAGTTGAAAGTGCTAGTTTTTGACTAGTCTTAAGTGATAGGCTAGGGAGTATAAATTTTATCATCTAGCAGGTGGTTGACAACGCAATTGTCCACAGGGGCCAGCAGATAACTTACAGGGAAAAAGGCTTTTGGAGAATGGGACCTTATATTCCAGTAAGAAACAGGCTCAGCTCCAGTAGGGCTTTGCCATGTAGAAATGTGATGCCAGCATTGCCTACAAGAAGTTTGAAATCTGGGTTTTTATTTGCAAGTTAGGATTTTTAAAATGTTGGCAGCAAATTCATGTTAAAAAAGAAAAGTGTGAATGAAAGCTTATTCGGAAGCCCATATGTAAAATAAACTCAGAGCTGCTAGGCAGTGGGCATGGGGTTACACATCCCAGAGTCAGTGAGTTACATTCTTCTCCTGGAGCTGGAGCTGAGAGCTGATCATGGGTCCCCCATCTTAGAATATTTTAGATGTTGTTGCTACTAGAAATAGGAAACCATTAAAGATATAATAAACCCAGCACATACTATAATTACAAATATGTAAAAAAAAAAAAAAAAAGTATATACATGGACAGGTATGAAATAAAAATACTTTTTGACAGTGAAAAGATATTTTGAAATGTTATGTTTTTAATTATAATGTAAGGTTTTAAATTAGGGAAACATTGATTGAAAATATCTTATTATTATTTTTTTTTTTTGCAGTGTTTGGCTGGGGCTGGGTTTGAATCTTCCACCTACAGCATATGGGGCCGGTGCCCTACTCCTTTGAGCCACAGGTGCTGCCCCTGAAAATATCTTTTTAGAGTTCTATGACTTTATCACCAAGGGAAATCCCAGGTATTTTCATACTGTTGAAAAACAGATAGCTTGAAATATCAATTAGGGTTATTATGACAGGTATTTTGAAATTATAGTGATTAGTTGACCTGCTGTTGGATTATATTCTTTAATGCATTAATAAAGAAACACATATTATTATACCATATATTCAAAAAACAATATTTTACTGTAATTAATTCCCTTTTGAATCTTGTATTTGAAGCTTTAAAAACATTAGTCTGGGAAGGGGTCCCTTGGCTTCACTGGACCACTGAAGGGGTCTGTGGCATGAGACAGATCAAGAAGCCTGCTCTGAACCAGTGTAGCAGTAAATAAAAGATTACTCACCCCAGAGATACTATGATTGCTTTCATTTCTGAAGATTTCCTGAGATAAGGATTTTTTACCTTTTCCATTTGAGTTTCTTGTGGTTTGTGGGAGTTTGGCTAGAATCATACATTGCTGTCAAACAGACCAAAGATTAAACTTAAAAAGGTGACAATTAAAAAAAAAAAAAAGAAAGAAATCTGAATGTCAAAACAGAATAGGAAAAAATTGGCTGAATGTTGCTGTATGGATGAGTCTGTAGCAAAATGAACTGGATAGGTAAGAACATGAGGAGGAAAAGAGGATGGTTAGGCTGGATCATGTACAAAGTGGCTAGGAGCACATTTTCTACAAAAAAAGAAATGGCAATGGTTGACAGGGAGCCATGAGGACTCTCTTAGCTCTTTTAGAAAAAAATATCTTCTAAGGTTGTGTTTTTTTGCCTGAATAGTGATGAAAGGGCAAAGTTTCTATCTCTGAGGGAAATACACTGGCTGTGACCAAATTAGTTCTGAATTCGCTATTATTTAAATGCAGTTTCTTGTATTTATTAAAATGAATTGACTGTCATATTAAAATTGAAAACTAGCAGTTGCACATGCAAATTATTTCTAAAGTTCAACTGCTGCTAAATGAGACACAGGGCTTCTAAACTTAGAAATGCTTAACATAAATTATGACCTAATTAACATTTGCATGGTAATCTGGGCTTCCTACAGCTTATTCTGCTAATTAATACATGATAAATGAGCAAGCATTAATATTTTATTGTAACAACTTGTCCAAGAAAGCTTCTTAACTCCTTGGAAAACATTTTGTGTAATTTTTTATTTTTTTTCCATTTTCCACCTGAGAAGTGTCCTATTGTGGTTTGTGCCCCATTACATAATTTTAATGATAAAATTGTCTAATGTTATACATTTTGTAAGATTGACAAAGATGTAAGTTCTGGAAGTCTTTTTTTCTTTTTTTTTTTTTTTTCTTCACTTAAACTCTGTTCTTTACTCTTTCTGGAAAATATCTATTTGTATTTTTGAGAAAAAAAACTTGTGTGGGCTTGGTGCCTATGCTCAGAGGTTAGGACGCTGGCCACACACACTGGCTGCACACACAGGCTGGCAGGTCAAACCTGTCCGGCGCCTGCTAAACAACAACGACAACTGCAACAAAAAAATAGCCAGGGTGTTGTGATGGGCACCTGTAGGCCCAGCTACTTGGGAGGCTGAGGCAAGAGACTCGCCTAAGCCCAAGAGTTTGAAGTTGCTGTGAGCTGTGACTCCATGAAACTCTACCAAGGATGACAAAGTGAGACTCTGTCACAAAACAAAACAAAACAAAAACAAACTTGCCTATGATGTATACATTTCAGCTGATTAACACTTTTCATGGTGATTTCTCTCTCAGAGCTATGGGTTCATGAATAAATCCAGACACATGGAAGAGAGCAAACTCATGTATTTAATAGTAGCCATGGATTTGTTGTTTGCAGAAGGTTTCCTGTTGACTATATATATTCAATCACCTTGCATCATCTCTTATCCAAATTACAATGGTCCTCAAATTGGGGACAGAGAGCAACCACAAATGTCCATTGTGACTTTAATGTTTATTGGGTTGCAATTTTTCAGAAGTGATCTGTTTTCCTGGTACAGTGTAGGGTTTTGTTGTTTGTTTTACTCAAAACTTTCCAAGGCTGACTGCAGAATGTGTTTTTATTTGACTGTGTACATCTGAGCTTATGATCTTCAAATTCTGGGAGATTTTCTCCACTAGAATGAGAGCAACTTGCTAGGAAGGGCAATTATTGGGAAAGTATCTACTGAGTGATTGAGAGAGATGAGGGTCCTAGTCTCTTGCTCTCTGTGTTTCAAGAGAACACTGAGGTTATTGTGCAAACTTTCCTGCCTAATGCTTGAATCTTATTCACAGCCTTATTATTGTCAACTCTCTTTCACTGAGAACCCAGAAGGGAGCTAGTGAAAGTGCTGGGGAGTAGAAATAGTGAGCAGAGACAAATATGAATTTGTGTTGTGTATGTATATATGTATAGATACATATAGACATATGTATATTTCCTTCCTTCCTTCCTTCCTTCCTTCCTTCCTTCCTTCCTTCCTTCCTTCCTTCCTTCCTTCCTTCTTTTCTTTTCTTTTCTTTCTTTCTTTCATTTTTTTCCCTATGCTGGACACAACCCAAATGCCTGTCAACAGGTAGATAGAGAAATAAACTATGTTATATCCATACAAAGGAATACTTGACAATAAAATGAAGGAACTCCTGACATATGCAACAGCATGGGTAAATCTCAAAATAATTATGTCAGACAAAAATGATTTTATTTATACAAAAATAATTTTATTTATACAATTTTTAAAAAAATATAAACAAAAGTAACAGAAAGCAGATTAGTGGTTACTTGGAAGAATGTTGGACAGAAGGATTATAAAGAAGCAGGAGGAAATTATCTTGGTTGTGGTGATAGTTTCACAGGTGTACACGTGTCAAACATTATCAAATTATGCACTAAATATTTGCAACTTGTTATATGTCAATAAAGCTATTATGTGTGTGCTCATTGTGTATGTATGCATGTATGCACTCTCCCTTTTGCCATCAAAGAATATGAGTTCCATGAGAGCAAACAATTTTCTCTTTGGTCAGCTGGTATATTTCCAGCTTCTAGAATGGTGCTTCACACTGCTTTATTCCCAGTATTTGTTTAAGGAATAAATAAATGCAAAGAGTGGATATATAGTTCTCTGTAGATATAAATATAAATAAGCATTCTGTTTTTTTCTTTCAAATGCATGTCTGCCTAATAATAATCACCATCTTTTTCTCTCTCTTAGTAGAGCAGGAATGGGATATAAGACACAAGGTCCTGGAAAATGTAAGAAATAACCTCAGGTTGTCAAGATCTAAGCAGTACCCTGGTCATACAGGATAACTAGGTTGGAGGATATTCCAGCTGTAGATTAGATAAATATTTCAAGAGAGGAGATGACCACACATCCTTAATTCCTGATATTCAGGAGATAAAACTTCCAGGTGATTCTGGGAATAATGGTAAGATTATGAAACGATATTAAGAGGTAATAGTAAACTAATGCCTCTGGATCTCTGTCAGAGTGGAGGAAGAGTGACAGATTTCCTTGAGGCAAGGATTTTGAGGGGCAATTACATAAAAATAATCAATGCTACATAGTCTGCTCTTTTTTATTATTATTATTAAATCATAGCTGTGTACATGAATGCAATCGTGAGGGGAAGGGTGAGGGAGGATGGGTATAGGGAGGGTGATTGGTGGGACTATACCTATGGTGCATCTTACAAGGCTACATAGTCTTTGATATGGTACCATGCAAGATGGCCAACTCTACATGGAATAACTCATAAGTAGGCTTTCAAGTTTGGATTTGATTTGGGGAGACTAACATAGAGCATTATACTAAAATCTAAGGGTCTTTATAATACTTACCAGCATTCAGTTTTGAAGGTCAACAGCCAGATTATTTTTTCCTCAAATTAACCCCAAATCAACTTCTTTTGCAACATCTACATTTTGGCCCTTATTTTGCATTTTTGTGGCCATCCTAAATATAAATGTACCTAACATAAGGATGTGCTACTTCAGTTGCCCAAGAGCACTTTATAATCTTTCTATTTTCTCTAGGTTAAACATCCTTATTCCTTCACCCTCTTTTTCATAATATATATTCGTATTCTCTCATCAGCTTCTCTGTAACTCTATAATTGGGTACTTCCCCATTTGTCATGAAAATTGTCTTTCAATTAAAAATTCAATGTCTTTCTCCCTTTGACCCTGGAAACTTCTTGAGAGTAAGGAAGGGCTATCATGTGTATTTTGTATACAGCTTTAGAGGTAATAAAAGCACTTAGTTTCAGGAATTAGCACAGTGCCTGGCACACAGCAGGTGTCACCATTTATTTGTGGAGAGAATGACTTTACAAAATTTTTTCATTGTGTTGCTATTGCAAGTTTGGAATTTGCATCAATTTCAATTATAAATAGCTAAGCATTATGATGATCCATTTTCTTTCTTTCCTCCTTCCTCCTCCCTTACTCCCCTCCTTCTTTCCTTCTTTTCTTCCTTAGCATTTAACAAACATTTACTGATTGTTTTTTGCTAAATCTGATGGCACAAAGTTGAGAGAGACCTTGTCCCTATTTCCTGAGTGGCAGAAAAACAGAAGCAAAACAAATTACAATTAGGAACAATAGTTTCTCTAAAAGAGGAACTATGAAGTGCTTAAACAAAACTGTGGCAGTAGGCATGGCTACTCTTGTGTGGCCTCTGTCACAGTTCTTGTTGCTTCCTTTGACGTTTGCCTCTGATGCAGTTCTTCATGAGACAACAATGCCTTCAATAACTGAAGAAAGTGAGTAACTGAAGATCACCTGGCTCTGGACATCAGAGACTGGAGATTAGGAATTAATGCCTACTAGGCAAAACCTTTCAGCTTAAAAGGTTTCAAATTGACTATCAGATGACAGACAAGTTAAATAAGTGGATTCAATAAGCAGTGCATATAAAATAAGTAATACAAGAAGGAACTAGATTTTGAAGTTGTAGAAAACTATGTTTGAGATGGCACCTTGTCTACCAAGGACGTTGATGCTCTCCTCAGGGGGGTAACTTTCCTGTAGATCTTTTCCAGCATCAGATACTTATTTCTAGCTCAAACAGATTCTTCTCTTATTTATTTCAGCTGGCTATTTCTGCTGGTCTGAGGCTTGATACTTCACAGTATGACAATGCTGATAACTCTAAGCTTTTAAATCTTTAATCACTCTAATTCCTGCACTTAGGGTCATGTTACTTAAGTAGGCGCCACTCTTCTCAGGAATAGAGCTGCTAAAATAAAAACATATCTGTGTCTTTTCTTCCCCTGTGGTTTACCTAAAACAAACCCCAAAGAACATAGAACTGGAAACCACAAACTTCTTATTTCCTCCAAAATTATTCTTTGTCTGATCCTAAAAGACCTCATGAGTCATTGTTCTGGTAACATGCTATCTTTTTTACCTACCTTTTTATTTCTCACTGAATAAGAAATTTATTAAATTTCCTTGTTTATTCTCTTGTCTTTCTGTCAAACAAGAATAAGAAAAACCATGAAAGTAATAGGAGTTAATTTCTGAACACTTACTACAGGAAAAACCTTGGCACAAGGACTAGCCAGGCATAGTTATCAGATTAATCCCCCCTATTTGTGGATACAGTTGTTAGTAATGCAGGTTCCTATGCTCTACCCTTGAAGATTTTATTTTATTTATTTTTTATTTTTTTTTATTAAATCATAGCTGCGTACATTGATATGATCATGGGGCATCATACTAGCTTCATAGACCATTTGACACATTTTCATCGCAATGGTTAACATAGCCTTCCTGGCATTATCTTAGTTACTGTGCCAAGACACTTACATTCCATATTTACTAAGTTTCGCATATACCCTTGTAAGATGCACGGCAAGTGTAATCCCACCAGTACCCCTCCCTCCCTTTCCCCCTGTCCCCTATTCTTAGGTTGTAACTGGGTTATAGCTTTCATGTGAAAGCCCTAAATTAGTTTCATAGTAGGGCTGAGTACATTGGGTACTTTTTCTTCCATTCTTGAGATACTTTACTAAGAAGAATATGTTCCGGCTCCATCCATGTAAACATGAAAGAGGTAAAGTCTCCATCTTTCTTTAAGGCTGCATAATATTCCATGGTGTACATATACCACAATTGATTAATCCATTTGTGGATCGATGGGCACTTGGGCTTTTTCCATGACTTAGCAATTATGAATAGGGCTGCGATAAACATTCTGGTACAAATATCTTTGTTAAGACGTGATTTTTGGTCTTCTGGGTATATCCCCAGTAGAGGAATTACAGAATTGAATGGCAGATCTATTTTTAGATCTCTAAGTGTTCTCCATGTAT
>CAUYPK010129310.1:0-17141 GCA_963574355.1 Loris lydekkerianus | reverse complement strand
GATGGCTGACCCAGTTGCCTGTAGTGAACAGATACTCCAGGGGTTTGCACCTGCCTGAATCGCAAGGAAATCTGCTAGGCCTCTGCAGTTTGCTGCTATCTAGCTGGAGGAGGTGAGGCCTGACATCCTTGGGTGCTTGATGAAGGGGGGGGGGTTCACTCAGACTTAGCCCCACCCCCTGATTGATGTTGCTAACAGAACAGAACAGGGCAGGACAACTTTGTGGGATTCTGTCTCTGTTTCTGCTATAATCATCTGCAGAAGACAGGCTGTTCTGAGTTCAAATGTCATTGCTGCTGGAGGTGTGTATTTAAATACCCCTCTTCCTGTGCTTTTTCTTGGAAGCTTTCCAGGTTTGTGAGCAGTGTCATGCAAATCCTTTACTCACAGGGTGGCCTCCTCTGGTTGCCCAGGTAGACAGGGGGTGTGGCTTCAAAATATCTAGAAGTGAGCTGTTTTGCTGTTTAAAAAAAAGGCTATCGACCCTTCACTGACCAACCACAGTTTATGCTCTGTCTACACCCCTTGAGAGATCACCCAGAGATCCGGACTCCTGGGGGATAGGCCTCCAGATCTGAGAGTGGGGGCGAAGGAGAGTGCTCTGAGCCCAGAGCTACAGTTCACACAGTTTTGTGCCTGGCCACACCACTGCCAGAAGATAGCCACTGCTCCGCGTCTCTGGGAACCACCGCTCTGGAGCAGTTTCTGTCTAGCCGACTGTCGTCTCCTCGCTTCCGCGCCCCAGAGACAGCATAGTTCAGGCCCTGAATACCCCACAAGAGGTCACCCTACAATCCGGACCTCTGGGGGGCAGGACCCCAGATCCCCGAGTGGGAGTGGGAGGGAGTGCTGGGAGCTCAGAGCTGCAAACGCTCACTTGGTTTTATGCCTGGTCATATTGCTGCACAAGGAAGGCTGCTGCACTGCCACCGTGCTGTAGGGAAGTGCCGCTGAGACGCGGCTCCCCCTCCTCGCTCACGTGCCTCAGTGCCAGCACTGTCCAGTCGCAGCTCGGGGACTGTCCGCTCCCCTGGAGGAATCACCCAAGGATCTGAACTCCTGGGGGATAGGCCCCCAGACCCCTGAGTGAGAGTGGGGAGGGAGCACTGGAAACTCAGCACTTCAAATGGGGAATCTAGAGTTTGACTCAGTTTTATGCCTGGCTGTATTGCTGCTCAATGAGGGCTGGTGAACCCCGCCGCAGGGAAGTGCCGCTGTGGTGTGACTTCCCCTCCACTGCATGTTCCTCACTCCCGTGCCTCAGAGTCAGTGCTGGTCAGTTGCAGCTCAGGCTGTGTCCACACCCCTCCCCTCAATAAATCACCCAGGGATCCGAACTCCCGGAGGATAGACCTCCAAACCTCCGTGTGAGTAGAGGGGAGTGCTGGATTGTCGGGAAAGATATTTAAAGTTTTATACAGTTTTATGCCTGGCAGGGGAGCACCATGGCACCCTAGTAAGGGAAGTAGGTCCAGTTTTTAGAAGGTCACTCCAGTGAAGTGAAGTGGGAGGGCTTTTAATTTCTGCCCTTTTGTTTGTGGGGCTCTTAAACTGGACTCGTGGGGGAGGAGGGACTCCCGTCCACTTGGTGATGGATTTTGTACCTTTTGTTTGCGTCCTTGTGGTCTCACCTCGCCTCAGTGGTGTTGATGTGCATTCTTCAAACTTCTGTCTTGGTACAGCTCGAATCCTCCAGGTTACTTAATAAATTTCCATCCCTTAACTCTCCTTCTGGATGGGAGCCTCTGTGGAAAGCTGGCTTCAGTCCGCCATCTTGTCTCCTCCCCATCGAAATTCACATTTTTATTGAGTAATCCCTATGTGCAAGATCTAATAGAAGTCTCGGCAGGATTCTACTCTTTGACTATTTACAAATTCCACAGTCATCTCCTTTTGAAGACTGTCTAACAGAACTTTCTGTTGTCTTGTAAATGTTGTATAATCTCGACTGTCCAATATGTTAACCAGTAGTCACATGTGGCTATCAAACATAAGAAAGTGAGTTCTGAGATTAAAGACTTCAATGCTTTATTTTAATTTTAATTAATTAAAGGGTCACATCATTAGTGGCTACTTTATTATACAGAACAGTCCTATGATGTCTGTGCTGCTGGAAGGGCCGACATCTTAGGTCAACATCTTAAATTACTTTCTTGATTATTTTTCCTATATTGATTGCTATTAGCATATATAAATGCTACCACTTGTCAATTTTTTTTGGTGTGCAACATTACTGAATTTTGTTTATTGCTATTTACAGATTTTGAGTCTTGTCTTTAGGTTTCTCTCAATTTAATATCATGTCATCTGCAAGCAAGGTTAAATTTACCTCTTCCTTTCCAATTTGAAAGTCCTTGATTTCTTTCTTTTGCCCAATTGCTCTGGCTGAAACTTCTAGTACTATGTTCAATAGATGTACTAAAAAGTGACCTTTCCATTTGTTCCTACATAATTCTCCTTCATCATTGCCCACTGCCTCCCCTTTTCCCACTTAGCTTTAGAAATGTCCTCCATATTTATCTTTAAGTATAATATCAAGCTTCTATTTGTTGTTATTTTGCAAGATCTTCACTAACTTCCTCAGTTCCCTCCAAAATATATTTATATGTTACCTTTAGAGAGCTTACTTCTAACCATACTATTTACAATAGGCTTTCTCACTTCCTGAAGTAGTTATTTACATACACCTGCATGTAAACACATACACATAAATGCATTACTTTATAACAGCCACTATTTACTGAAAGTTTGCTATGTGTCTGGCACCATGCTAATTGCTTTCCTTGCATTATGTCATCTAATTTGCTACTATCCAAAGGATCCCATGTCACAGATTAGGAAACTATGGTAACCTAGATACTTTCCCGGGGATACAAATACAAAGATGTTACTTTTTTTTTTTCTTTACTGCTCACTGTGGAAAGAGACTGATCTTTGAAAAAGTCCAAAAGCGTAGAAAGTAATAATAATGAATATATTGCATATTAATGATGTCCTTGTCACCTGAGGCTGGAAGTTGAAGATCAGCCTGGGCAACATAGAGAGACCGCATCTCTATGAAAAATAAAAAATTTTTTAAAAATCAGGTGCAATACCAGTCCCACCTACTCAGTTCCACCTACTCAGGAGGCTGAAGTGGAAGGATCACTTGAGCCCAGGAATTTGAAGCTGTAGTGAGCTGATTGTTCCACTGCATTACAGCCAGAGTAACAGAGATTCTGCTCTAAAAAAATAAAGATGTTCTTTGCAACATTATATACATTTACCTGTTTCCTGAACCTTATTGACACCCTGTATGGTAGAAACACAAAGTGAAGGATGCCCCAACAAGATGATATGGAATGAGGAGTCCAGAGAAGCACTGTCAGAGGTTTAGCTGTGCGATGCTGTGGGAGTTCGAGAGTAATATTTGACTTGAGTGTGATTTTGCTGAACAGAGAGGACTTTGGTGGTAGAAATCAGCAAGTACGGACCCAGAGATCCCTGCAGGAATAGCTCAGGCTTTGCCAGGCCTGCCTAGAAATTAGATTTCTCTACCCAATCGTGTTTTTTCCTCTTTTCTTCATCAGGTATAATAAATGTTTTGCAGCCCACAAAGCATCTTGGCATATATTTCCAGAGAAACAGCTTGTCTACTTTCTCTATCTATTTTGTTTTTCTGAAGATGGCTCTGCGGAAATCTAGTTTTCCAAACCGAGTTTCCTTTAATTATCTCTTTTTATACATTGTTTTTATCAAAATAAGAGAGCTCTAAGACTTGGAACTTGAAAATCAAAAACCTCCCCCATAAATTCATGAAACTATGTGTGTTGAAGGTGCATTAAGCCAGTGACTTATATCATTTTTTTTAGTACATGTTGCTCTTAGACTTTCTGGACCTCCTCTTCACGAGGCTGCTGTCTTGTCAATGAGATTTCTGGAGCTGGGAGGAAAGCATTGAACTGAACAGTCTCTGCAATCCAAGTGTCTGTGATCTGTTCTTAGAGACAAATCTGTGTACCCTCCTGAATCTTGTGCAATTGTAATTAACCACCAAGAATCTGGGAGATAGAAAAATGGTTGAAAGAGGTTATAGAAGAAAGGGGAGACTTTGTGAAGTTAATCTACAAAACAAGAGTGGAGGGTGGAATGAGAGATGTTGGGCTGTGTTGTTTGATTTTTGGAAGGGAAGCAACTGCATAAGTGAAAGATAGAAACACACATAGGGAAAGAATGAGAAATTTGAGAAAGAGAAACATTGCTGGGAGTTATGAACTTAGTCTCTTTTCATGTGTTTTGAAAGGTAGGACAAAGATTATAGTTCCTTTGGGGCAAGGAACTATTCTGTATAACTTTTTTGTTGTTATTTGGATTAGAATGGCATTTCCAAAAGGTGGAATAGAGGCTATATGCAAAATTAAACTTAATTTTGTGGCTCCACCTGCAGAGTTCTGAGTCATATTTGTAGCAAGGTCTACAATAGCTTTTTTTCAAAATGCATATCCCACATGTATTAACAGCATGTAATCTGCAGGTTATATTATTTGAAGTGCTGATTTATCACAGAAATCAGTCTGGGCAAGTTGCACCCTGAAAAAACACACACATAGGGTTTCCATGGTTTAAAGAAATTCATTTCCAGATACTCAGTTTCTGAATGTAGATTTTCCTAAAGGTCACCTTGCTGAAAAAGTCCACTTTTTGAAATGCTTCATAACCACTACCCCTTTCAAAATTGCTTTTTGCATATGTTCTAAAGGAAGACTAGCATTTCTCTTGCTAGGTTGGATTGGCCTTAAGAATAAGTTATCCAGCACCAAACATAAGGGCAATGTGAAGTTTGTTGTTGCTAAGAGACTAAAGAAAGCAAACAACAAGAACAAAATCAATGTCAGTGAGAAATACTGAATTTTACTCCTTTACAGAATCCTGGAAGGTTCCTGCTTTTACCTATTCATCCATTCATCTGTAATCACTATTAAAGTTCTCAAGAGAAATAGAACTAATAGATACACACATACAAAAAATGAGAGATAAATATAGATAAATATATTTCTTTGTGTATACACATAAATTGGCTTATGCAATTATGGAGTCTGAAAACTCCCTCAAACTATCTGCAAACTAGAGCTCCAGGAAACACAGAGGTGCAGGTATAATTCACAGGGCAGGAGAACATGGAATAAGAAGTTCTAGCTTCCGCAGGGGAGGTAAGCAGAAAAAGGAGTGAATTTCTTTTTCCTCTGCCTTTTTCTCTCTTCAGTCTCTCAGGGAATTAAATGATAAACAACCCACAGTCTGCTTTACTGAGTCCACAGGTTTAAATGCTAATCTCATCCAGAAATACCCACAGCATAGAAACACAGAAACCATGTTCAATCTGGACACTCCATGGCCCATTCAAGTTGACACATAAAATTAATCATCACCAGTAAATTATGTAAATCTAAAATTTTAGGTGAAAATATGGATAAAAGCCAATTCATTATAAAAATTAAAATTTTTCATGACACAGCTGAAAATATACAAGGCATTAAATAATTTAAATATTATTTTAGTAAATACAGAAGGATATATATGTGAATACATACAAACATACATATTTATCAGTACAATTTTCTTCCATTACAAAGAAACTCGAAGTTATAATATTTCAGACTGACAAAAAAATCTCTGTTCTATTTAGTTACTTGGGAACTTTGGCTTTTTGAAATAGACTTTGCTTCACCATCCCCTCCTGTGGCTTTGGTAACTGGGTCCTTGCTATATCTTGATGAAGAATTGGAGATATTATGTAAAGGCCCAGATGCAATCATGACTGCTCAAATTCCATTATTGGTCATTCTTAACTGCAAGGAGGACTGGGAAATAGTTTCCAGATAGGCTGCTACATTTGCAGCTCCAAATGCAAATCAATAGAAGAGAGGGAGAACAAATTTCCAGGACACAGTATTGCTTTGCTTCATGAAGTGTATTTTCTTAATACATTTTTATGGGATAACCATTTCCCAGAGTATTTTTAACACATTGCTGAATTCTGCTTATTAGTATTTTATTTATGTGTTCACAATGCGGTAAGCAATTTTTCTTTTTCAAGCCATGCTTGTCTAGTTTTCATATGAAGACTATTACAATTTCATGAATAAGCTAAACTATTCTTTCTTTGAGTACTAAAAGGATAAGGACTAGAAACAAAAACCTCATAAAGAACGAAGGAAAATAAATACATTCAGAAAAGAAATCAGATGATTGGTGCATCATAATCTTCCAAAGACTCCTTTTTAATATCAGTCAATGAAAGGCACTGAAATGAATTTGAGAAAGGGGCAGTGACAGCCTCCTCCACCCACAATGATGGATACTGAAGCTTCTCAGCACTCTCCAGGGAATTGCTACACACTTCAGTGCTATTGGCAGTTGATATAATCAGTGAAAATTTCATTTCTGTGAGAATCCCACAGAAAATCTCTAATAAGAAATAATCAAGGACATTCAACATGATTCAGATATTTTTAGGACTTGATTATGTACAGTTGGCTCTTTATACCCTTTAACTCAACCAACTGCAGAACAAAAATTTGGAAAAACAAGCATAATTATGTTTGTGTTGAAGTGTACAAGCTTTTTTTCTTGTAATTATTCCCTAAATAAATGATATAACAACTCTTTTCATAGCTAGCACCAGAAAGCTAGCACTGGTGAAAAAAGAATAAAGCAAATTTAGAGAGAAAAGTAAAGAGGTGATGATGATGATGACTACGACAGTAATAATTACGGATCAGAAGGGAGCTTCCATGTTGCCAATTACTTTTCAACTCCAATGGAACCATTTCACTGTCTTGAAGTCTACACGTCTACGGTGCATGTTAGAAAGGGTACAGGCGATTGCACTAATGTACACAGCTGTGATTTAACAATAAAAAAAAGTCACTTTCTCCCTCTCTGTCTCCTTTTTTTTAAAGCTTAAACTAATCTGAACCATTATCTCATGCCTTAAACACATGTCACGTAATTAAGAAAAGAGGATTTCAACTCTATTCAGGGGGAATTTAAAAGGCTACTACGAAATACTGCTGGAATCCCAAGCTAACAGCATTCATCTCATTAGCTGCATGAATTAAGATGCTGAAACATCAAACCTTCCAATCTCTTCATTTTATAGATAAGGGAACTCTGTAGATAGTGACATTTAAAGCAATTCAGTAACAATCTCAAAAATATATAGATCTAGATGAAAGGAGAGGACTCAAGCCTTTACATAGAACAGCTTGAAATAGAAATCTTTGCTCAGTGCAGTCTGGTATTATTCTGATTCATCAAAGACAGATTATAATTTAGATTCTGGAGAGATTTTTCCTTAAATATACTTGTACTTCTTAAGTGCTGTCTCAGCAATATAGCTATCTAATTATTTGCTTGTGTTCATCCCCAAGTGAGGAACCTAGGTGAAAACATACTTCGTGAATCTCAAATCAGGTTGCCATGGTAAAAGAATCCATCTTCCACCAACTCCTCATAAAATATTCACCCAGGCTGATTTCTTCAAGTCTTTTCCCTGCACATTCTTCTAGTATTTTTAAAGTTTCATTCCTTAAGTTTAAATCTTTAATCCAGTGAGAGTGAAAGGTGTGGGTCTAGTTTAAGTCTTCTACAGGTCACCAGCCAGCTCATCCAACACAACTTGTTAAATAGGGAATCTTTTCCCCCATTGAACGTTTTTAATTAATTAACAACAGTAGGTAGTTCAGTTCATCTCTTGGTTCTCTATTCTGTTCCTGACATCTACTTCTCTGGTTTTGTGGCAGTAGCTTGCTGTTGTGATCACTATTGACTTGTTAGAAATTAACAAGTTTAAATCTTGGCCTAGTATATAATAGATGTTGATATATTTATTCCATGAGTATTAGATACTTAGACAAATACAATTTCACTGCTAAAAAATAAAAAAAATATAAATAGGCAGTTTGAAATTAATACATGTTTTCAAAATCATTGGTCATATTGTTTAAATTCTCCATGTTATTTCTTCTCTACTTAATCTTGGGCCTTATTTTTTAAAGTATGTTAATCTTTGATTGAGATTATAATTTTTGAATTTCTCCCTGGATTGCTAGCAACTTGTCATTACTTTTACATTATAGTCCATTTACGAGGGACACAAAGGCTGTGATCACATAATATTCCACTTGTCTCTGTTTAATATTTTGGCCTAAAATTCTATATTCTAAGTAAGAATTGTGTATTGTTACTTGTGTTTTATTTGCATTTTCTTAATCATCATTGACTATTCCTATTTTCAGTTTTTTTTGTGTGTTTTTTTCAAGTGTTTGCCACTCAAACCCTAATCAAAAAAGGCATGTGGCTTTGAAAATTTTACATCAGGAAAAGTGATTAGCTAGGGGTTAAACATCTCATCTACCAGTCGGAGCAGCCCAGGTTTGAGCATCGCCATGGGGGAGAAGATATTCCCATGAATTTGGGACCTGTGGCCACGGAGAGTTCCTCTCATGAGTCTAAAGATCCTCCTGGCAGGCTCTTATCCCCCCAATCCCAGTAAACACGTGTTGTAGTCTTTAGCATCTACAAACATTACCCATGAAATTTGTGCAGAGATGAGTGCCTCCCTGGGCAGGTGAGAGCAAGTGGGTAAAAGGTAAAGGGTGTATCCACCTGAGCTCCCACAAGCAATTGAATGGCTTTGGTGTTTACGAGCTTCAATCATTTGAGGGACAGAGAACAGGGTGCACAGCAGAAGGGCTGGCCCAGCTTCCTACCTGCCTTGTGTACATATGTCAGTAGAGGGAGCTGTGGGACATTCCGGGAATGCCTATTCAGAACTGAAGCACACATTTCTCTGGATCTGAACCCCCTACCTGAGCTTTTCTTTGAGAATCACCCTGGACTGCAGAGAGTTGCTCTACCTGTGGGCGGCCATATCTAACAACCATTAAATATAGGGCCACTCTTTGGGCCATCCTCCTGCAAATCTCTGCATGGGGTTAGTTAAATTCAAATTCTCTCTCTTCCTAATCCTGCTTTCTGTACTCCTTGGGCAAGTATGGGTCCTGAGAGTCTGCCTTAATGAGACTCCTGCATCTCTGCCTCATGGTCTGTTTTCAGGGATCCAGCCAGCATCAGCATCTCCCTAGAAATGTAAGGTTATAAAGGCCTAGGCAGGGAATCTTACTGATTTTTAGTAGTGAAAAGATTTTCTTCTCTATGTTTGTTGAGGCATCTCAGTGAGGAATAAGAAATGAACAATAGGTAGGACATCATATTGTTTACATATCTTATCAAATTGTATGATTAAATAATCAGGTTTTATCTGTGTCATTTCCATGAATTTATGTGTTTTGTGATTCAATCTTGAAAATAAAGGCTAAATCACAGAAGAGAGTGGATGAGTTGACCACATAATTATTATGATGGTGACAAAATTACTGATTGGAAAAAGCGGGGGGGACTTTAATTAAACCAAACCTTACAATTTATAGATATGTATGACTTAATCTGTTCCTTCAATGCATTGCCTATAAGATCAATTTATTTCTAGTCCTATAAAGTTTGCATAAAATTCGAAGAAGGGTTTTAGCTATGCGTATAGTCTTTAGAGGACCCCTGTTCTCTCATTTTGGAGACTATACTGTGTGTCCATAAATTTCATGTGCAATTTAAAATATTAATCTATTAAATAACTTAAACTTAAGGGGGTCTGCAGGAAGAGTGACAGGCAAAAATTTTGACTTCAGAAAACATTAGAAATAGATTAACAAATTTGAAGGAAAGGGTTGCAGTGAGTGATCTCGCTTATGTAGGAATAAGTGGTATCCCAAATTGTGGAATTAGACTAAGCCTGCAAAGGGTGAACTGCAAGAAAATATTTTCTCTACATTTTCTTAAATTTTAACAATGAGGAGTTGCTTTCCTCGAGCTAGCATAAATTCCAAAACAATACCATTTCAAAATTAGAAAGTGACATTGTACCTCCCAGGATAGCTCCCACTGTTTGTAATTATTACATTTGCCAATCTAATTCCATTTTGTCACGTACATATGCCATGGAACGTGCCAGGCCTCCCTACCTGTTTAATTTTCTACTTTCCCAAGATTATTAACTATGTTGTAAATTTGATGACCAAATTTGTGGAACTTCATTTTTGAGGTATGAAGAAGAAATGATTTTAAAGCAATGCCAAAGTGTGCGACATCCCCGGAATTATGGATTGGAAATGATAGCATGTGATTCTGGAAAACCATTAGGTACCAAAATAGCATGAGGCTGATAAACATAAATAGGAAAAGCTGGTTGGCTTACTTCCACGGTGCAGAAAGGGCCATGGGGTGGGGTGGAATCCAATGAAACAGATTTAAAATTATACACATTTTGGTAATTATTTCTAAGGGAATTCAGGGATATTTATTTTTAGATAAACTAAGACAGAAGGCTGGGCCTGGTAGCTCATACCTAGAATCCTAGCACTCTGGGAGGCCGAAGCAGGAGGATCCCTTGAGGTCAAGAACTTCAGACCAGCCTGGGCAAAAGGGAGACATCTGTCTCTACTAAAAATAGAGAAATTAGGCAGGCTTTGTAGCTGGTGCCTGTAGTCCCAGCTGCTCAGGAGGCTGAGGCAAGAGGATCACTCAAACCCAGGCACCTGAGGTTGCTGTGAGCCAGCATGAGGCCAGGGCACTCTAGCCTGCACAACAGAGTGAGACACCCAGACAAACTGAGAAATTAAATACAATCCAACTTTTAGTTCACGAATTTCCCCCTGTTTAACTTGCCCTGCTCTTATTTCACAATTTTCCCTAATGCAAGCCTTAGGGGGACCTACTTTTTACTGGAACAGGGCCGATCCCCTATGGCCCGTGACATTTTACGTGGATTGTCTTTTTTTTCATGTCTGAGATGGAAAAGAACAAACCGTTCTCACGATGTATGGCAGGAATTATTCCAGTCTACTGCTCTGCAGAGCTCATCTCTGACAATTTTTTTTATGTGGGGCACTTGCCAGAGTACAAATATCATTGGCTGCATTGGCCCTTGCTATGTTGAAGCGTGCTGTTTGAATAATTATCTCTGTGCCAATCTTTCACACAAAGTCCAGGCGATCTAGCATTTCCTTAAATGACTAGTGATTGTGTTATTATTTTTACTCAGTTACACTATGTCCAACATTCAAAAATGAATCTGCTGTATTTTTAAATTGGAAAATACTTTCATATTTTACTAACAAAGTATTAGAAAAACAGTATATGATCCAGCTGGATAATGTTGTGGTGGTGTTTTTCTTCCACTATGTCGCCCTTGGTAGAGTGCTGTGACATCACAGCTCACAGCAGCCCCAAACTCTTGGGCTTAAGAAATTCTCTTGCCTCAGCCTCCCGAGTAGCTGGGACTATAGGCGCTCACCACAATGTCCGGCTATATTTTTTTGCTGCAGTTGTCATTGTTGTTTAGCAGGCCCGGGCTGGGTTCGAACCCTGCAGCCCCATCTATGGGCTGGTGCCATAACCACTGAGCTATGGGTACCGAGCCAAGACTATCTTTTTAAAGCAGTATTATTTGAGAAATTTCCTCTATGATATTTAAGGTACCTGTGAATACAAACAGAATACTAATTTATTTTTCTCATCTTGATAAGATCATAAATGGTACAGATGTCTATGTGATGACCTTGATCTGGCTTTTTTTCCCTTCCATTTTTACTACTTTTTGTTAAGAGTAGTGGCTATTAACATTTGAGGCCGTATGTCTTAAACTCATGGTGAAATATATTAAGGCATAAAAACATATATAATTTGTAAATAACTATGGTCTATGTAAGAAGCTTTCATCCCTTAAGGAAAAGAGAGATTGGGGAAAGTAAATCAGCAACTGCTAGACATAGTAATTCATATACTGTTTAGGGAATTCACTGACACACTCAAAGCTGAAGGAGACAGACTTTCCCCTCCTGACCTTTTCATTGTTTTTCTTTCTGTCCTATATTTATGGAATGATTGTTAACCTTGGTCTTGAGAATTTGTGCATTATTTGATGGAGGAGACATAGAAGAAAATAATCGAAAGATTATATTATTAAGATTATGTATATAAAGATTATATTATATAAGAAGAAGAAAAGTACTTAGAAGTCTCCATAAATTAAGAAGCAAGTTGATGTGCTCCCTAATGACTGTGTCTGGGGTATATTTGAGACCTTATTGCTATACACACTAAGGGCAAGTCCTGTGTTCTCCATGGAGCAATCACGTACCATTCAATTACATATGCTTCTTGAAGGGTTTTGAGCAATCTTTTACTTGTGCTTTTTTTTTTTTTTTTTCCTACAAAAACATTTGTTCAGTAATCCCCCCTTTTCCAAGGAAATATGTTCTAATTCTCTCAGCGGGTGGTAGAAACTGTGGATCGTACTAAACCCTATAGTTGGTATGTTTTTTCCTGTGCATAAATAACTATGCTAAAGTTTATTTTATAAATTAGGCAAGCAAGAGATTTATGTTAATAATAAAATAGAATAATTATAACAGTGTAATAAAAGTTATGCGGATGTGATTGTTCTCTCTCTCAAAATATTGCACTGTGCTGTGAGTAGCTGAACCCATACAAGACAAAACCACGTGTAAGGGGGGGCACTTTAATACATATTTTGTCCCTCATATTTCAGGGACATTAACTGTGTCTACAGTCAATAGCAGGGCAAAGGTTAATTTGAATCTAGGCTAGAGATTTACCAACTAATAAAATATTGACAAAGGAAAATAATGGAGCTGAAAATATCAGGACATTGTTTAAGCTCATTAACAGATAAAAAATATCCACAGATTAAAGTGGGTCTTTTAAAGGGATGCACTTTAGACACCCCTGAAGCATTGATTCAGATCCTGGTAGAAAGGAAATGGCAGTTAAAATGGCAAGCCTAAAAAATGAAAATCCAGGGCGGCGCCTATGGCTCAAAGGAGTAGGGCACCGGCCCCATATACCAGAGGTGGCGGGTTCAAACCTGGCCCTGGTCAAAAACTGAAAAAAAAAAAAAAAAAAATAAATAAATAAATAAATAAATAAAATCCACTAATAATAATGCACTTTCATTGTGAGGAAATCTTAGATTGACTTTGTTATTTCTGCTTGAATTTGTATACGTACATGTGAGTGCACCCTCTTTTCTTTGAATAAAAATAAAATAGTATATGACATTTTCCTTGCTCTGAGTTGGGTGCAATTTTACTTCCAATGGCCGCGTCATTCTGTGTTCATAGAACTAAACTAACTGCAGGGTATGTAAGATGTTGTTATTAACTTATTGAATCGATATGTTAGACAATAAAAACTATTTGTTGCTGCTTATAAGCCAATTCCTTAGTTCTTTCCTCACAGGTTAGGGGTGTATACCGTTTATGCCCGCCGATGAATCACTGGATTATGACTTGGCTCTTTCATGTTGGTGTCTTGGGAAGATTAAAGTTCTTTGTCAAGGATGGGTTACTTTTCTTAACATGACTGGTATTATACAGTGTTTAGCCCAGAGTTGTGACTATTGTAGCTACTCAAGAAAGAAACACAAAGCTGCTTTTAAGATAAAAAAGGAAGATTATGTTCTTCAACTGCTTCTGGCAGAGTTAAACAAAGATTCATACTTTTAGCCTATAAAAATCCGACTGCCAATATTTTCTTTGAATCATTGCATCCTAGATGCTACTCAGAAGTGCTCCTTTGGGACAATTCCCAAAACCATTAAAGAAAAATGGGGACTCATGTTCCACGGTAGGTTAACCCGTAGCCGTACATAAAATAATCAAGGCAAGGAAATTACAGTATTTTATTATAATAGCAATTGATCTGAGGGTCACAATAAACATGGTCTACTCTTTAGTACTTTTATAGAAATAAAATTGCATTCACTCTTAAATAACTGTTGCAAAAATTATTTATGCATAGGTAAGTTAATGTCATAAAACAACTTTGTGGAAAAAATGTCATATTTTGGTTTTGCACATTCTGAACAGTCTCTTTCATTCTTAGTGGTTGTGTGACTGATTTGGCAGCAAAGTAACACTGCAGAGTATTGAGAGGGCAGCGTGAGCTCTGCACTGAAAGGCTGTTGGCGGACTTGTGATTGGTTGCTCAGTTTCATAGTGATCAGTTACACTGACCTTCCCCTGGGGTAGGCTGTAAAGCCAGGAAAAGCTAATTACCTCTTCTCTGCATGCCCCCATCCCCTCCTTTGTTTAAAAACAGAGCAGTCGCTCTTTGTATGGACTAAAAACTATTTGAAATATAAGCTGGAAGATGATAAAAGGAAAAATACGCTAACGGGAAGAATTTAAAAGTGAAACATCTATAGCTCCATAGTGATTTGTAATTTTAAAAAGTGAATGATCATGTAAAATCTTTAAAAAGCAACATTAAAACGGTATGATCTGAATGGACTGTTCTTTGGCTCTCAAATGTATTTGTATGATAATAACTTGTGTCCAGTGATAATACTTTCTTCTTCCTTGGGTAGATACTGAGAACCAAAGAGCCCATATGTTACAGCCAGATTTAGGAAAAACAATAGGCAGTCTACATTAGGTATTATTACATAATTTATTCAACACTTTTGCATTTTTATTTATTACTATTATTTTTTTATTTTTTGTAGTTTTTGGCCAGGGCTGGGTTTGAACCCACCACGTCAGGCATATGGGGCCGGTGCCCTACTCCTTTGAGCCACAGGAACTGCCCTCTTTTGCATTTTTTTTAAAAAAACTCATTCTAGATTATTAGGAGAAGATTATGTTACATATTGTAAGCAACACTGGATTTCCATTAATGTAGAGGTTGCATTATGGGTGATATCCTTGGATAAGTTACGATCTGCTCATTTGAAACTTTGACTCTCCTGGCACCAAAACTAATATATTGACCAACCAACCAAAGAAAACACATCACCAGTTATAAAGAATCATGAATATACTATCTAAATTCACTCACACCTTCATTGTATTACCATAAATACAATGATTTTCTAATTTAATAGTAAGTCTATGGACCTCTAAGTGAGTAATCACCTCTAAGTGATGTCTGTCAGGTCTCTGAAACATTTATGACTTTATGTTAGTATCTTTTGGTTGTATTGTGGAAGAAATAAGTGTCGTTGAAGCCTGCTGTTTGAAAAGTGTGGTTGAAAGTAATGTTTGTAGAGCAGGTTGGCATTAGTGTTTGTTTCTCAAAGGAAGAAGAAAGTACTTGTTTTACATATATAGTAAGGTTCTTGATATATTTATTTTGATCAGACATTAGAAAATATTCAAACATACTGATATATTCAAGAATTTTATGCTGCATCTAACATTTAGATTCCATCATTACCATCTTGCTATCTTTGTTTTATCAGGGTACTCTGTACCTGTCAATATTTCTTATCCTCCATCCATGAATATATGCTATGTTATGCATTTCAGAATGACATCTGTGCGCTTCATCCTAAATATTTCAGCATGTATGTCATGGAGTTCAATATTTTTTAGTGTTTATACATTTAAGATTAAATTTACATATATAAGATGCACCAATCTCAAGTGTACATTTTCTGAGTTTATGCAAATGTACCCAACTGGTACAACTCACCCCCCTGTATGCAGATATACACTGAACCTTCTAGAATTTTCTTTCATGCCTCTTTCCAGTTGGTATCAACCTCCACAGGAAGCAGCTGTTTTCATGTGTTTTTCCACCATAGATTAGTTTTATCTGTTCTAGAACTAGGTGACATCAAGCACAATGTACCCTTCTGTGTTCATAGTCTTTATTCAGCATTTTTTCTTGAATTTATCATGTTACCTGAGGTATCAGAATCATGTTCCATTTTATTGCTAAATATTCCATTATATGAACAGAACACAAATTGTGAATCCATTCCCTAACATTTTGTTTCCAGTTTGTATGTATTATGAGTAAAGGTACTATGAACCATTTCATACCAGTATTATTGGTGAATATATGTTTTTACTTGGGTAATTTTACTTCTATGAGTGCAAGATTTTTCTCAGTTTTTCATCATTTGAATAAATAAAACAAATTATTATTCTACTTATTTGTAAACATATAAAAAGGAAAAAGGAAAATTTTCAAATGAAATAGCTCAAAGGACCCCATTGAATCCCTCCAACATAATGTAAAGTGAAATTTTTCTTTCATGTGCATAGGCAGTAAACTGAGTTTTGTTACCTTTTGAATGTGGTATTGTACATTATCTTAAAAGTCTAAAAATCACTACTTTATTTTTATCTGAAACACCGTTAATGAAAAGTATTCTAAAATACCTTGCAGGTTTAGATTGCCCTATCTTCTCTATCTCTTTTTTTTTTTCATTAAATTATAGCTGTGTACATTAATGCAATCATGGGGTACAATGTGCTGGTTTTATATACAATTTGAAATATTTTCATCCAACTGGTTAACATAGTCTCATGGCATTTTCTTCGTTATTGTGTTAAGACATTTATATTCTGCACTTAGTAAATTTCATATGTACCCTTGTAAGATGTACTGTAGGTGTGGTACCACCAATCACCCACCCTCCACCAGTCCTCCCCTATCCCCTCCCCTCCCTCTCCTCTTTCCCCTTCTTCTTGGGCTATAAGAAGGGTTCTTGATAGATTTATTTTGATCAAACGTTAGAAAGTATTCAAACATACTGATATGTTAAAGGATTTTATGCTTGATTTCATAGTAAGGCTGAGTATATTGGATACTTTTTCTTCCATTATCAAAATACTTTGCTAAGAATATGTTCCAGCTCCATCCATGTAAACATGAAAGAAGTAAGTCCTCCATCTTTCTTTAAGGCTGCATAATATTCCATGGTATACATATACCACAATTTATTAATCCATTTGTGGGTCGATGGGCACTTGGGCTTCTTCCATGACTTAGCAATTATGAATTGGACTGAAATAAACATTCTGGTCAAATATCTTTATTATAATGTGATTTTTGGTCTTCTGGATATATACCTAGATGTTTGCAGAACACTTAGGGATCTAAAAATAGACCTGCCATTAGAAATCAGTACTTTAAAGTACTTTGGTAAATTTATCTCAAGCTCTCGATTCTCACGTAAGAAGTTTTCTATTATTAACCAAATGCATATGTACTACATGTTTTAGACTTTC